>CAJNSZ010000147.1:145962-219140 GCA_905329745.1 Rotaria sp. Silwood2 | reverse complement strand
TAAAAGACTTTTGAATGTTTATACTTTCGCAGATTATTATGACACTTTTGTATACAAAAAAACTTTTGTTATGAAATAGCTCGTTGTAAACAGTAGATGTTGCATTGAATATATTCAATAATAAAAAATTGTTTATCAAAATTTTAATCTAAAGTAGTTTTGAGCTTATAGAAATTCTCTTCTTGAATAAAAGCGAAAGGCTTTTTCACTGTTAAAAAGCTAAAAGATTTGATTAAACAACTTTGTTTTTCAAAATTCTTACAAACGTTGAGCAATGATCGTTAATCCGAAGATATTTATATTTTTCGGTCATATTCAAACAAACAATTCTCATTTATGATAACTTCTGAAAATGAACTCCTATGTAAGTTTAAACAAAAAAGAAAAAGTTCATTAATAATAACAAAATAAAGTAGAGAATTTGAAATGAGATCAATGTAAAAAAAGAAAAGAGAAGAACACAAGAGTTACTGTACTGACGAGAGAACTGTTTCAATTGACAAAGCTTTTCTGAATCGAAGACTGTACATAACGTAGACCCTAGCCAAATATGAAAAATCTGCGAAAGTATAAACATTCAAAAGTCTTTTAGCCTATGACATTGTATGTATCAATCAATCGAATTATGGTGTTTCCACCTAAGATTTAGCGCATACATAGATCTACTTGTGGCAACAGTATCCTGAAAATTTTAGCTCAAAAGAAAACATAAAATTCTGGCATCTTTCGTGAAATATGAGTGAGCTTTGAGATTGATATGTGGGCGAAATTTCAGGTCAAAATATCATCATCCGATTTGTTGGGTGTGAATGTGCGTCTTCGTTTACCCTACATCCACGCCCATAGCACACTCTTAGCGAACCCATGCTCACATAAATCGTCTTTTATCCGTAGAAAAATAGAAGTTCGCAGTTTGACTATTGTATTAACCAGTAAAAGAACCTTGTAAGAGACAATAGTGATATTTCAAATATTATTAAACTTTTTCAAAAATTGATGCAAATAATGTCTTATTTAGTTGACGAGTCTGATTCAATCTTATCGGAATTATGGATGTACGTGTATTCTCCTTTCACTTGAACTCACACTCACACCCAAGATTTAAATTATTACAATGAGTTTAGATTTTCCTGAATATTGTATTCTGGTGCCGAAGAAAATTTTCCAAGCAGACAAGAAATTTCTCAAAACGTGTTTAGATGCCTTAACTGTAGTTACTGTTTGAGTATTTTCATGTCCGCTCGAAAAACACCAAAGGCAATTACTTTCATCATGGACGGTGCGTGGAGATGCTTAAAAAGACAAATTTTGCAGATAAAAATGGCTTTTTTATGGGTGGTGAAAGTCAAGCATATTGTGATATGTTACCAAATGGATTCTGAATAAGTATATTGTTTCAATAGTTTCACGTGGTTCTGATCAACAATATTTATTTTCTGCACAAACATGAAAACAATATTTAGCATCATGAATTAATTTATTAACAACTGTTTTTCTTGCTTCAATACTTATTAGACAAATTTCATCCGATGATGTAGCTCGTCGTTCTTCACACTTTTCAATACAATAACCGTTTAATAGGAAATATTCTTCCCATCTGTACAAATTTGTTTCATTTGAATATGAATTGTTGTACAATTGTGGTAAGTTCGAAACCAAATTATTTCTTATCGATTAATGATATTCAAAATACATTTAGTAACTGGAAATATTCTTCAGTTAATTGCTGTATCGATCATTTCTTAAATGAATATATACTTATTGTCATATTTATTGAATACCATTTAAAATGACTCGTTTCACATGTCTTACTAATCAGTTTTCGTGGTCATCATTTTTCATTTGTTATTGATTTGATATTGTACGATACATGTCCATTTGAACATGACCTTGTTTGAATGAATATCTCGAGCTTTCACATTAGTCAAATGTTTGTTAGTAGACAATTTTAAATGACAAGAAGACAAACATCAAATTGAATTAGTTAATGAAAAACAAATTCCTTCAAAAATGTTATTTTTACATTTAATGCAACTGCAACTTAACTATACACACATTGATTAATTTCTACGTCATACAATTAAACATGTTCCACATCTACAAAAACTTGTGGTACAGTATGAAAAATTAGTCATTATTATGAAAATGTTTACAAATGATGCAACACTACTCAATAACAGTCAGCGCAAACAAAATACAATATTTAATAAATTACTTTTCTATCCATAATGTTTGTATCTCTATTTTCCTTATTTGATAAAATAATTTTGTTATAGAATTATCTATCATTTGAGTAAAATGGATGAAATGAATATATTTAATTGACGCATTTGATAGAATAGATAAAAATCTATATATTTGTCTCCAGGTAATTTTTTTAGGTATTGGGTGTGAGATGTGGATGTAAATGGATCTTCTCTCAAGCAATAAACACAGCCACAGCCACAGCCCACCCTCAGGTTTAGATTGTACTATGAGAGAAAGAGTGAGTTCAAAACTTAGAGCTGGAATTTTAATGACGAGCAGAAATTTGTCAGTTGGAAACGTCCACGATCATATTTTTAATTCGTTAAAAACGCTAAAATCGACAAAAAATCGGTGACAACCCATCAATTTTAAAAATTCAACCAGACTGGACCGATTTCATCGCAGTTATGCTACTAATTTATATGTGCAATGCTGGAAAAGATACTTATAATAAATAATTTTCTGAAAAATGATTAATTTCGGAGGATAATATGTGGTTAGATATCTGTAAAGGCAGCTATATTTGGGTTAAAGCCAAGTCTTCCATTTGCAGGATCATATCGAATTCGTAGGTCTTTATTTTTTTTATATAATATAGAATCATTGGTTCTGATTCTAATCCGAAGTCTCTCATTTCTATTGTTGAAATCTCGTCAAGAAAAAAGGCCATAATAGATGCTGCAAACTTCTAGGTTTTATCGATAAAAAGTTATTGAAAAGTGATCGTAGAATATTTTTCGCCTGACTATTATTTTTAATAAAGTGTCATTTTATGAGTTTACATCGGAAAGCTTGTTAATGCAGTCCGTTCTGGGGCTGAAATATCAAAGTCAAGTATGTTCTTTAGCTTGATTAAACTAATAAAAAATATACGTCAAGTGAAAATTGGCGCAGCACTGTGTGAGAGCGAAGGAATATACGTAATCTAAAGCAGTACCGATACTGTGTCGACAAATGATCGTATTAACTGATACACAAATATATTCTGTGGAACATAATGAGTTGTCAATCGAAGTTAGGATATGGGTTTGAGTCTTCATCTCACTCACATACTCACCCACATTCCATGTTATGTAGTTGAAGCAGTTATGCCTATTCGCGATGTAAATTCCTCTAGTGGGTATCGTCTGGTAGTACTAATTATTTCTACAGCTCGCCTTCTTAGAGATTACTGGCTGTTAAGTCCTCTGAAGGAATTGAGGAATCGACGGAGAATTTGGTACGGAAATGTGAGGTGTTTGAGGGTCAATTCTCAGTTCCTCGAGGAGTTGAGTAATTTTAGCTGGTACTTCCGGAAATTGGAAGAATTTCCAAACATCAGTCCTTGGACGTCCTGCGTCAAAACTTATTGGAACAAAAGTTCAGACAAGTGAATCATTCAATTGGGATCTAGTAGACAGAAATTAGCCTGTCAATAGTTGCCTAGCATAAGTTGTCAAACTCTATCAATGTCTCAGTGTTCGCTATAAAAATGCAAGATCATGGATATTCTAAACTCTCAAGATATTTGCCGTCCAAAATCATATTGCACAGATCTAAACCAATGTGACTTCTTTCTTCTGTTAGAGCTAAAATATCAATTACACGACATTAGACTCAACGACAACAATTCGATACTAAATGTGCTTTAAACAGTCATTAATGACCTTGCAAAAAACAATGATCTCAAATTCCATCTCGATGATCTATTTGAAAACAACACTAGAATCAACCTTTGAATTTTTTTTTCCCAAAGAACAAATCAAAAACCTTTTGTAAATACTCGAGAATCATGGCTTCTTCTTCATTGTTCATGCCAATATTTTATTGATATTGTTGAAACAATATTATCAATATTATAAAACTTGAATTGTTTGGAAAATTCTTAAGCGTCATTTCATAAAATAGGATGCATATTATGGGACATCTACGCTCGAGTTAATATTATTTTCAAGATGCTCTGATATTCAAGAAGCCTTATGATTAATAGTCCATCTATTTATTCATATCATTAGAAATCAACACGAAATCACACTAATTTATATATTCAATTCTTGCACACTTTGAAACGTCAAACATGATCGTACACTAAGCATGATATCAAAAATATTAGGCTTTTATATGATAGTCTTACAAAAATAGAAGAGATATATTTTCTTAATTTTAACCCTTATGATAGAAGTTTTGCACAAAGCTCGTATGAACGTTGTTAATCGATCTCTATTATCAACTATAAGATATGGATGTTCGTTGAATCAACTGGTTGAGCTCAACGATCTACTCATGATATCAACTTCTGATTTGGGGGTATAATCGTAAAGGCCTTCTATATCTATTATTATCATCAACAACAGTTATTTTATCAATAGAATACTCAAAGAAATAACTGGTAAAATAGTCTGTTGTTATTTCACATTATTACTATATCAATTTCACAGAAGTGCTATTTTTTAGAATCAGTATGATTATAGTTATAGTTATGTCTTCAATAATCTAATCTGATATGTCATCATTGTAATAAAATATTATAATATGCAATATAAACATGTCCATTTGAACAATATATATATCTATGTGGCACTGATAATGGCAAAATACAAAAAGATATTTTTTGGTTGATATAGTATAGAATTCATTCAATCCCGTACAAAATGTCCATAGTATTCTCCTACGTTTTCTTATTAGTAAATCTTTTAAACTTTTGTCGTAAGAAAAAACTTGCCTCGAAATATGTATATGCTAATGTATATTTTATTTAGATATGTGTCCACTTGAATATCGTATTATTGATCCAAATCATTCATTTTGTTCCGAACCATTTCCAAATGTTGTTGATCAACGCATTACTTTATCTGAACGTGCATATATTGTCAACATGCATAATTATGAACGACGTCGTGCGTATGGTACTAATGTCGAAAAAATGGTATAGTCTTTTTTGTTTCATAATTAATGTAATATTTAATAATTTAATAGTATTGGAATGATGATTTAGCTGAAATTGCTCTTCGTCATGCTCGTACATGTATATTTGAGCATGATAAAATCAATCAACGAAGTGTACCAAGTAAATTAGAGAAAAAATACGAAGCTCTTTTTTTGTACAGACAATTTTAGAAATTCCTTTATCAACGGGACAAAATCTCGCTATGGGTTATGAAAATTGGATAGAAGTTATAGAAGGATGGAGTGAAGAAAAAGAATTTTATTACCATACTTTTCCATCAACAAATATGTTCAGTCATTACACACAAGTAAAAATAACTATGGAATGACAATTTAAAATTTTATGGATATTTTAATATAGATGATTTGGCATTCATCAGCATTAATTGGTTGTGCAGCAACGATCTGTCCTCCATTCGGAACACACAATATTACATGGCGTTTTTTTGTTTGTAATTATATCACAGGGTAAATAGTAAAATGGTGAACCAAAATAAATGAATATATCAATATATTGTAGAATGTTAAACAGCAATTATCATGAAGCATTCAAACAAAGTATTCAATATCATCCATTGCATGGTGACTTGAGCATATAATCTTGTAGCTTTAAATGTAAACAATTTCGTTTTAGATTGCCAAGGTAAAGTTTGCCTGTATAATGGTACTCTTGATTTAAATACATGCAAATGTCAATGTTCTGCATATGCAAGTGGTTCACAATGTGAAAAATGTAAGGTACTTGATCTTTAATAAAATATTAATTAAACAAAAAGTTTATAGTAAATTGTTCAATATTACCTTCATGTCCATATCATTCATCGGTATCTTGTCTAGCTGTTGATGTTCCATTAGAATGTCCTCGTCTTTGTGGTCTATGTGATCGATATGAAGTATTAAAACATGTGTATGGTGAAGAGAATCTAATACCTAATATCTCTACGACAATTTTTACTACCATTGAGAAAAGGTCAGATAATAATGTTATCTTATGTAAATAAAAATTGATTGTAACATTGAAGTGTTTAGTACGAATCGCGTAATTCTTTTACTTTTCTTTTTGCTTTACTCTAGTTCAAACAAAATAAAATTATCATTTCGCAATTTACAAATTCAGTATTTATAATACAAAAACTATTTATGTTTCATTGATTTAATCTTTTTTTTTTCTTAATATTTAGCACACAATTTAATTCAACATCGACTACCAATACGACATTGCCCATGATCGTTTTATCAACATCATCAACGCGATATTCATCTTATCATATGATTTTATATATATTTATTAAATATTTATTTTTTGCATAATATTATTTTCATTCAAAGATTTCCCTTCACAGAAAAAAAAAGAAACAAATAAATTAACTTTATATAAATATATCACATAAAAAGAGAATAGAACCCCAAATGAAGAAAGAAAAAACCGCTACAAATTTTCTTGAGCAATACGAATTTGTTATGTTAGGAATAAATAAATATATATGTATAAAATATGGCAATTATCGAAGAAAAATCCGTTCTTATGAGATATTAATGATGAATTCCATTTGTTTGCATCGATAAAGGTGTTATGCCATTTGATAGTATTAATTTTTTAGGGAAATCATTAATAGGCTAGGAAAAACAATCATGAATAAATAAAATCACATTTTTGAAAGAAAATTTACTTCTTGTGTATCCGTATCCATTTCAAAAAAAATTGGTAGATCATAGGTTTTGTCTTTAACGAATTCAAGATTCTAGAACTTCTATCAATAGAAACAAATTTTAAATAAATATTAATTTATTACTTCTCCTGCATATGAAACAAGTGGTGAAATTTCACAAGTCTTTCCAACTGTTTCTCTAAAATAAAATTTTCTTTTTGTTGATCGTATTCTTTTCATAAGAGATAATATATTATACATACATATATTCGTTCACATCGGATGGTAAATGAGCACCAGCTTCTTGAAGCCAACGAACATGTTGAAGCATTAAATCTCGTCGACATGCTGCTGCTGTATCCTTTGAACCTGAACCATTTTTTAATGGTGAAAATTCATCTTCACGACGTACTTCCCAAACCGCAAATGTTCTATTTTTTTTTTTGAAACAAAAAATATTCTTGTTCACAATTCAATTAATCTCATTCTGTAATTTTCTTGAACATGTTCATGTCTGCTTTCTAATACTAATTGTAATCATAATAATTAGTCCTTAAATCTGATTGTTTTATATTTGTATAGAGGAGAAAATCGTACGTTGAAATTGATCGTTTTTCTTGAAATATTAAGATCTGAAAGGGATGGAGTTGAACAATGACCGTAAGTCGAAAGTTAATTTTCGTTTTCAACTTATTTGTCATAGAAAAATTATTGATAACGTGCTAAAACCAATCAGAGATGTGATGATCAATTAGTAGACCCTACCGGATTCGGATTCATACACGTTTAATCGAAATTTGTCGGGCTCTACTTTCGAGTGACTATTAAACTTGGATTAGAAAATTTCATTGAGTGTATTACGAATACAGCCGGAGTGCATGTCCGAAAAAGTTTAATTAATCGGCTTTAGATCCGAAAGCTTTTGATCCGATGAACTCTATCCATGGATCAATTTTTTCTCAACACAAATAAAACAATGATTTAACTATTGAATATAAAGTATCTAATGTATTACGATTCTATAATAAATGAATTTTCTTACTTTGAAAATGGAAAAACATCAAAAACGAATTTTTCTAATTTGATTCCATTGATTTGTGATGGTTTACAATCGTATATACCATTAGCATCAACGGATGGAATTTTCTTTTTAGCAACATGATAACGAAGTTCATTTTCATGTTTTCTAAACAAAAAATTTGATATTAAAAAAAACGAAAGAAATTTTTTTTTCTTACTGGCAAACATCTTGAAGAAAGTTAAAAGTAAAAAAATGATTACAAATATTTCCAGCATTATATACTAATTCATCGCTATTATCAGATTTTTTTTTATGTGCTGTTTGTTCAGATATTTCAGAATATTCAACAACTTGAAAACGATCACCAACTTTACATATAACACCGACTGCTTCGGTTGGAATGGTTTTTTTTACAACCTAATAAATAAAATCAATAAAAATAAATAAATAAAAGAACCAAAAAAAAAGAAAAGTCTAATTTTACTTTTGCAGCACAATCAGCATTTTTCTTTAAACAAAAACCAATAAATGCTGGATCAGCTAAACGAACAAGAATATTATCTACACCATAAACATGTATATATTGAATATGACGTTTTCTCATTTCATCTAAAACTGCACGAGTTTTTAATGCACGATATAAACCACCATTTCCATCAGCAGCTTTTGTTAATTTATATTTTTCTTCAAGTAAAATTTTTCCTTGAAAATCTAATGCTGGTAATGTATGTTGTTCAAATAAAATTATATTTTCACGTTTTAAACCAAAATAATTATGTGAACGAAAATATTTTTCTGTTTGTTCTTGGGTATGTTCACTTGTCATGATAAACCTAAATAATATTCATATATTTTCATGTTTAATTTTGTTTGGACAAAACTAACCATGATATAGTTCCAGTTTTTGTATTAAATTGTTCATTAGCAATTTGTTCAAGTCGACGAATACGTTCAGCTTGAATTTGATAAAGAGATTTGTTTGATGGTAAACCAATATTAAACATTCCTTTTGGATAATCAACACCTATAAAAATCATCAATCATAATAATTAAGACCAAACCAAAAAAAAACAAAATAATCATACCAAGACGAGTTCCTTGTCCACCAGCAAGTAATAACACACATACAGAACCTTCAGAAATAGCTTTTAATCCTAGTTGTCGATAATCTTCAAGCTCTTCTTTGCTCGCTTCATTGATTGATCCAGCCATATGATCAGGAATGGGTTCCATAATATCATCAATAACTTCTGGTTTTTTATCATTATGATTATTTATTTCTGATAATAATTCATATTTGATACCATCATAAGCTTCTTTAACACGATCGAAATCAACTTCATTAATGTCATGTAAGAGTGCTTTTCGTTGTTCATCATTAAGTTCAGGCCAATACGCAACTAAATGTGTTTGATTAGCGTTCGTTAAACGTTGTTGTATGGCTGAATCAATCTCCATCTTTGAATAAAATGAACAAAACAAAAAAAAAAGAAAGAAAAATAGATCAAATATAAATAGGAAAAAAAATCTCTCAATCTTTATGTCAATAGAAAAACGATAAGTTTTGTTGACTCAATTCAATTGATTATGCAAGATAAGTTCAATTAATTCGTAAAGATAATTTTTTTTTGTCTTTCTTATTCTTAACATACATTGACATTTGTCAAAGATTAAAATCTTGACTCAATGTTTTTCTTCCTAAGTCCAAAGAAAAATGATCCGACTATTTGTTAGAGAAAGCGACGTCAAATCGATCTTTTTTTTTCTGATCAATGAATCATTATTCAAGGTTTTAGCATATATATATATATATATATCATTTGATGGAAAACAACATAATAAGAAAATGCCAATTAGTTCTGTACTCACTTCGAGAGTACGACATCTATGTTCTTTGAAAATTACGTTAAAAAATAAGAAATTAAAAAATAAATATTTATTCATTAAAATATATGAATTATTATTGAAAAATAGATGACGCTATAAGAGCGTGACTTAGAAAAAAAACTATTAGAACGAACTCATATTTTCAATGATTATTATTTGAAATCATGAAAAGAATATTGTTTTTTCGTATTTAAAACTAATTTTGTCAGATTGATGAATAAATCTTAATGGCTATTATGAACCAATAGAAGTATCTTAAAAACAAATAGTCATTTCGTTTATTTACTTATTCAATCATGTCAGTGCCGGGTGTTGTAAGTAAAGAAATATTTTTGTATAATTAAAGTTTATTTAATTTATTCTTAAGCGTTGTGATGATCATCGTCGTCGATGGGATTTACGTGAATATGAAAAAAAAGCAAGTGATCGAATTGAAAATCTTCGTTCAATAAAAAAGAAACCAAGTTCAACAGATGATAGTGATGATGAAGAAGAGAAGAAAAAAAGTGATGAAAAAAAAATTGCACGAACACTTCTTCAAGCACGAGAATTTAAAGTTTGTTAAACCAAAAAATCAATACAAAGAAACTTTTTATTAATTTTCTTGAATTTCATATGTATTTAGGTTGATTTAGAATCTCGATTAGGTAAATCTGTTATTGTTACAAAAGCTACAGCACCTTCTGATGCAGGAGGGTAAGAAAACATTTCCTATTCTATTCGTTTTATTAAATTGATTTAATTTAGTTATTATTGTAATGTATGTGATTGTATTGTGAAAGATTCAATTAATTTTTTGGATCATATTAATGGAAAAAAACGTATGTTTGAATTCTTTCTATAGATATATGAAATTACATTTTATTATATTAGATCAACGAAATATGGGTATGTCAATGCGTGTTGAACGATCAAATGTTGATCAAGTACGAAAACGAATTGAATTGAATAAAGCTAAACAAAATGAAGTTGAAAAAGAATATAATTTTGAAGAACGTATGAAAGAATTAAAAGAAGAAGTATGTCGAAAAAAACTATTCGGAAAATCACGTGATTAGTTTTTAAGATCTTGACCACATGATATTCGGTAGTATCCCAAGGATTGAAGGAACGGTCAATGACTGATGAAGCCAATCGAATGATTTTTGTTAAAGTTAACTGGATTTTGGGGAGAATGAGTTGAACTTGTTATTGAAAATTGCCGAGCAATTAAACGCTAGAGAAAAATGAAAATTTTTCAAGATTCAGGAACATCCAGAAGGTAGAGCTCATCGGATTCAAAATTTTCGAACTCATTTAACAGAAAACTTCCAGATCCAGATCAATCTAGTGGGCTATAATGGTGATGCGGGTCTCTGATAGTGATCTTTTAGTTAAAAAGCCTAGTCTATGGAAAAAATGCTCACTATGTATGCACTTGATCCTATCTCACTGTAATCGAAAATTTACTGCAAGTAAAATTCATACTATCTGTGTGAATATCAACAGTCCATTGTGATTCTATTCAAGAGTTAAATTGAAAAGGCTTTGTGGTTGAAAATCAGATCATAAACTTTATTTGTGCTCATGGATTGTATGTTTTTGGGTATCTCTCTCTCATTTTCTAACTAATCATGTGATTTTCCAACAACTCCAACGAAGTTTTGATTACATTTTAATGAGTTTTTTGTTTATAGGAAGAAAAAGTAAAAGCACAACGACGTGATAAAAGAAAAGAAAGTAAAAAACGAAAATTAGATGAATATCAATCAACTAATGATAATGAAGATGCTGTTGAAGATGATATGGCTGCAATTATGGGATTTAGTGGTTTTGGAGGTTCAAAAAAATAACTTCACTGTACATGTATATTATCGTATAAATAAAAGAGCTAAACTTTTATATAAACCGAAAAAGCTGTATTTAAAATTGTTATTGATTAACAAAAATATCTATTCATGGAAATCGTACTTGAAAATTGCATGTTATTTTGTTGTTTGTGTGGAATTTTCTAATACAATTCAGAATTAAAATTGATTTGTCTTTTTCCAATGGAATCAATGGTGTAGGAAAATTTTACCCATACGCAGTTTATACTAATAGTTTATAAACCTTATAGCAATCAGCCGAGAACTTTTATCTTTCTCGAAAATTACAATCAAAATCCATTTTTTGTGATGTTGAAATGTAGAGATCTCTAGATGATACAAATTATATCCAATTTTCAGATGTGATGCTTCGTTCGCATAAAGTAAAAACCTGAATATTATCTATAATGTATGGATTTTGTTCTTACATTGATGATATAATGAAGCGAGACTTGGGGGTTGATGTTAGCAATAATTAATCATTGCTAATACTAATGATAATCTATCAATGAATAGTTGTTTACATCATTTTTCGTTAATTAGCAATGCCGTTTGTTATGACTGTACAGAAAAAAAACAGGACTGTAAGCTGTCAAAAAATTGTATAGAAAACAGAACAATAATTCGCCAGCTGTAGATGACAGTGAATATCTGATATTAATATAAACGAATACAATAGACAAATCTTATGTACAGAGGACGGTATATATCGATATATTTATCGTGTTAAAACAAGGCGCTTAGGGAAATACCATATAGTTTCCCAGCCATTTCACAATGTGAACAAATTGAATTTAGAAAAGTGTTGTTTCCATAAAAATCAGAACAAGATTGAATGTAAATTCAACAAGTTTAAATAATAATAGTTAATTTTCATCGATTCAATAGATACTAAGAATTTCTATTATATGTTTTATGTCGAAAAACCAGAAAGATTTGCACTCCGAGCTGAACTCAGACGCCATCTAGTTATTATGAAGTGAAGAAAAGTTGTTTTGTTTTTTCTTGCATTTACTATATATATATATATGTAAAACTATTTGAAAAGTTTAAATTTCCATTGTAGCGATTTTCATATTGGTTTAGACGAATCAGTAAATTTATATGACAATTATCAAGCATACAGTACAAATGATAATTTGATGATATATTATAATATTTAACAATACATTCAATAGTTAGTCGGGCGTACTCTCTTTTAAAAAATGACATCGTATGAAAATCTATTTAAAAGAAAACTTTTCACTCTACTTTTTAACAATATTTGAATAAAGAATCATTTGATTTGTCAATAAGGTTGTATTTAGTATCTATTATTTTATTCTACTGTTTGATATACGTCTTATTCGTACAACTGCTAGCTCAATTTGTCGCCTTCATGACCACTATGAAAGCTTTTATTTGAATTTAAACCAAAGTTCAAGCAATGATACATAACATAGTAATAAATAAATATAGTATATGCTTGATATACAGATGTTTATAATATTTTTTGATAAGTGAAAACTATGATCTATAATAAATTGAACAGGAGACTGTTACAATAGACACTAATTGAATTGTTATCTCTATTTCATTTTGGTTAATTCAATTTTCTTTTTTGTTTCACAACGTACATAAAAGAAAACTAATACTAAAAATGAATTGATAAAGAATGAAAATTCATTTTTGAAAGATTGTTTTACTGAATGAATAAATAATTTCAGTATTCAATAATTCAAACGAATTTTCACAAAATGAACCAAAGTAAGCTAAATAATAGTACACAAAGCAATAGATTAGAATTAATACTAGTGAAAGACAATGAAAAAACAGCTGTACCTCGTTATTGAATATTCATTTATTATAAAGTATATACCAAGTGAGTCAAAATGATTACAGCATCAGGTATGTTACAAATATCTCAATACTGCAAAAACGTGTGCCCGAAGCTCCATACTTGTTTAATCTGATTGGCATAAATACACCTAAAACTGTTGTATACAGCTGACAAATTTTGTTTATCAATAAATTGATTAATTTCTTTTTTTGTTAACATAATGTTCTTTCCAACTAGCGACGGAACATGCTTCAATTGCTTATAGATTATCGAAATTATATTTTGTCATAAGTAAGACTTATTGAAACTAGAAAAAGTCTAAAAAGGTTCTACACCAGGTGTCTTACTTGTGATGTTATGACTATTCTATCGGATTTTCGGCTTATGGCAAGATATTAATAGAAAAACCAAAAAAGAGAAAATTTTCGACCAAAACGCATGGTTTCTTCTTGACACATAATTATTCATTTCGGTTGAAACTTTCAGGATATTCTAAGGGTCATCAGATCTATTTATGGGCAATGCTCAGATGAAAACTCTCTTTTTTGTTTTGGTTTTTTATGCATATGTTGTCATAAGCCAAAAATCTGATAAAATAGTCAGAAATCCACAAAAAAGCCTATGAGAATAAATCTTTGTAGACATTCTCTACTCTCAATGAATTTTACTTATGAATGAAATATTATTTCGACCGGCGATTAACAGTTGGATATGCCCCCTCTACAAGCGAAAACTTTTTATTCATTAAACAACAAGAAACAATTGCACGTTGATTAAAACATTGATTCTTCACTTGTTAATGTGCACAAAGGATGCCAAGTATAGTTGTAAACAGCTCGAGTCTATATCTGATCGGAAACATGCGTTTTGGAATTTTCAAATACTTTTGCATGAAAAGGCTTTTTGCATTGTGCTGATGAATTCCTTTAAATGAAAAAAGATGAAGATCTTCCTAATGATATTATTCTCTATTGTAACAATAGCAACATAAGCTTCAAAAATCTCAAATATCATGGTTAAAGACTGACAACCTTCTAATTCATTGAACTTAAACCCATGAGATTATTCAAAACATGCCAAAAAATTCATTTGAGCTATGTTTGTAAATTAATCGGCTCTTACATTCAAAGAGTTCGTACAGTTGAACAACATAATGGTGATCATATTTTACATTGAACATTCATGATTTCTACATTATTTCACTTCAGTTATTTTTTTATAAAGTATATCATATAAAGATTTGTTTGAAATAAAAACCAGATTTTTGTTTTTCTTAAAATAATGTTATTACTCGTGTAGAGAGAATATGATGACGAATCTATTGAAAAAATTTCAACATTTATAAGATTTGTCTCTATTGAAATATTTGCAAAATACTCGATGTTGCCATTATTTTGACTCTCTTGATATATATCTATATCTATTGTAGGTCAATTATATAGAGTTATATGAATCCAAAGGAGATAAAAAACTGATTTTTGGAAAAAAGAGAAGTATCATAAAAATAATGCTGTCGAATTCACAAAATATTAATCAATTTGTATATCACATCACTGAACAAAAGAATGATTATAATCTGATTGTAAACAGTATAATGAAATGTTTTGTTCAAAGTGAAGATAATAAACAATGAAAAGAGTGCAAATATAACTTTAAGATGACATGAGAATATGCCATGTCATATTTTATATCAAATAATGTGAGCATTGTATTGAACTAATAGAAAAAAAAATTGAGCTTTTTTGTGTTTAACAATGCATATTTAACGCTATGCATTCTATTCTATTTTAATAATGTAGATGAAAATTGCATTACTGATTATTTTATCTTATAAGATGAAATGATATATTTATTGAAAATGGGTATTTTATCATATAACGGAAGATAATATTCTTTCTTTTTAATATTTATATATGTCACTAAAATCACAAATTTTTATAAATAATATATGAAAAATCAACAAAGAATGACAGGGTAGTACCTACTTTGATTAAATATAAGTGATCAAATATAATATTATCTGTTCTTTTTTAAACTAGAAGATTTATTAATATAAGCAAATTCTTACTGAGAAAAAAATCTTTTAATTTACAAGGTAATAGATCTTAATCTCAATTAATTTATTTTATTAGCATATTAGTTGACAAATTAGTCAGATGCCATTGAATAGCAGCTTATGTTAATAAGACTTTATAATCTATAAGGCAATAATTCTTCACCTGAATTAGTTCATTTAGTTGATTAAAATATCAGTTAATAAGTTAGTTCAATGAAATTGAATAAATGCTTATTAGTTTAATTTCAACTAAATTTTACCCAGAGCTTTTTATTAATTTATATTGGTAAACAATCTTTTATTTTATTTCAGAGTAAGTACTTCCTAAGGATATTGGTATTTTCATTTGTGATAACTTTTATAAAGACAGACGAAGTGAGATTCAATAGGTGCAGATGAATAAAACAACAGTCTGTAGTTTATGGTGAGAAAATCGATATTAATTTCTTGTTCAATATTTTTATTATGACTCATAGAGTATTAAAAACCGATTATAAGTCAAATCTAGTGTAGATTTCCAACTAATAAGAAATTCTCTATGTTATTAAATTGCTTTTGACCCAAGATGAACAATCAGTCACGAAATAGTACAATGTCACATGAAGTATGTCAAAATGCGTAGGCTTTTTAGTACAAATATTTAGATTATTATCGATCTTATATTACTCATTTCTGTTTATTTTATATCAAAATAGATCTTTTCTTATTATTCTAATTTTGCTAGCTAAATTAACTTGAATTAAACACGTATATTGTAAAGATAACATTGATTTATGCTTAAACTACCAAGAAAGAAAAATAATATTTCTGGTACTTCTTGGTATTTCTCCGTACTTTTTTTATACTTCATTAAATTTCTCCGTACTTCTGAAGTATGAAAAAGTATAGAAATATGCTTTTTGTCTCCCCTTGTAAACTCTACCATATAATAATTACCATTAGAGCATTTCCTGTATACTTTGAAAAAACTTCGTATATCATGTTTTAGACATATTTTCAGTGTTACTTTTCTACTCTTGCACTAAAGATATATGAAGCACATATTTATGTCTTAATACACATAAAAAATAATAGTATAAATGGGTAAAATTATTTGTTAGAGACGTGACTTCGCAAAATAACAAGACGTGTATCTCGAAATAATGAACTTTCCTAGAATTAGTTTTTACATGTTACATATATATTAAGTTACTCTAGACATATTGAAAAATATCAGCGCTAGAGACTTTTGTTCAGAGAAATTATTAGTAAAAATCTAGCTTTAGCGATGTGATGACATACAAAAAAAAATACTTTTATAACCGAATGAAAAGGTCAAAATCAATTTTAAACGATACGAATCTTTCTTCAAAATCTCGAGATGAAAGTAAGACAAAAGTTTTTGTTTAGATATTTCATAGGATCTTTAGAAAAATAATTTTAAAAGGAAGTTTTTTAGAGTCTGATCTTGCTAGAAATTTCATCATAGCTGCGGTTTCTCATTTAGAGTTTATGCTGAAGCTTTTGACTCTTTTTCTTGCATAGTTAATCAGGAAAATAACCTTTGTAAAGAATCAAAGTTAAATGAAAGATGAATATGCTCCCTTTTGCCTGAAATGACTCATATTCGTCTTCATCCTGTGATTATCGAAGGTACCAATATACTATGCGGTTTAACAAGATAACGTTTCTTAATCATAATTTTTTTTTCGAGTAGTGAGTTTTCATTATCTCTTCTTTTTTTAATTTTATTTCCTATGTTTCACCCTGTGACCTTAATGGTCCTAAAGAAATAGCTGCCTAATAACAATAACAAGTGTATTCGTTAGGAGGAGATGTATACAACATCCAAGAAAAGCAAGGAAACAGAACAGAAAAAAAAACACAAGAATTAGTATCTTGACAGAAAGATAAACAAAAGTAAACATAGTGCAGAGGATGACCCATTATGGTAAAAGATAATTGACAAAAAGACAATGTCAAGAGAAAATAAGAACAGTTGATTGCATTAGAATGCCTCTGGAAATTCAGCATAGCATCTTATATCATCCACATTGATAATCGTTATTGAGTCAGATGAACCGTGATTTGATAACTAATCTAAGATATGCCCAAACACATCTATATGAGAAGCAAATCATTTAGAACGGTCGAGTAAATGAGACGATCTTTTTCCGTCTTATCACACCGAACTATTGACATTTAAGCACAACAGATAATAGTCTAAGGATTTAAGTATTTTCTTAAGATATTTGTTCTAGCATTCATAATATAGATTATTAAGTGTGCACTCGTCGTAAGCGAATGCAAAAAATATATCGTTCCAGTAAAGCTAGTGATTAACCCGTTTAAGAGATGTATAGTACAAATGATTGTTGCAAATCTGTGAAGCTCGTCGGATTCTAGTCCAAGACTGATCCAACAGACTCTATCATGGCATCGCTAATCCGGAGATATACTAGTCAACGATACCATTAAGTAATTAATCTGATTGACAGTAGGGGAACACCACAGAGTGACGATAAGGTTGTAATCGGTCTCGAGCAGCAGCTACACTTTATTGATAAATAATAATGTGAAATAAATGCTGAAAAAACGTTAATGATCAAAAATGCTATCACCCTAGTTTAATAAAGATTCTACTATACTTAATGTGACCGAAGGTTTCAAGGTTTTCAGTAGTTAATAAACAGGTTCAATCAGAATTTACTCCAATAAAATTGTTATTTATATGAAAAACATTGTATTCATGTGCTACAGATATTTACTTAAACGAAGGCATCTGTCATAAATGAGACCAATGAGTTTCTAAAGCAAAATATACTTTCTCAAAATTGTATGTAGACAAAAAGTGAGAACTTCTATGTTAAATTTCTTAGAAGTATTTTTTCCTAATTGCACTTTCAAGATGAGAATATTAATAGTTCTAGAAGACTAATTTGATTATGTGGATGTGGGTGTGTGTCGTCGTTTCTACTATAAGAAAAATAATTAAACAGTTATATACTTGATTTGTAGTACAACTAGTTTTTACATCATTATATACGTATTATAATCTGAAATCGATTTGAATGTGAAATATTAAAAAATACTGATGTATAAATTTAAAATGCAATGAATATTGTGATCATACAGATGTATTTACATCAATAAAAATAATAAGGTCCCAAGAGAATAAAATCGAAAATGACATAAAATGTCAATCATCAAATGATCCGAACCAAGTGCAATACCAAATAGATAAATAAGATATAGTTCGATATTTGTATAATTCTAATAGTAATATCATTGAATAATTTATGTACGTTTATTTCAAAAAAAAAAAAGATTCAGAGTAAAAGAACCGAAGGAACTATGTCTAATTTAATTATCTTCTTCTCTTACTATTATTTTCATTCTAATCGATAATATAAAGTGAAGAAAAAACACTAACAATTATAGATTATCAATAATAGAATAGTATACGATAGCATCTATAATATTCTACAAAAAAAGAAAAAGAAAAACCGATGAATATACTAATATATTCAGCATGTTAAATCGTCTTTGTCTTTTTGCGAGGTCTCATTTAGTACGTTTCGTATGTTCTGTCTTATTTCTATGTAAATCATGTCATCGTTTTTTTTCTTCTTTCTAATCATTGCAATTATTCTTTTCATTTGCATTATATTTATTAATATTTATCATGCATTGCAGACATTCGCCTTTCATTAATATTTGGTCAATAAAAAAAAAAACATTTTTGATCTTCTGTCGTTTCTTTTTTTTTTCGAAAAAAAAACATTTAGTAGAATCGAGTTGATAAAATAATAAAGATAGATAAAATTTATTTTATATCTAATTGCTCTGCGTTATATTTTTGTAAAGCAATGCCAAAGATGACAATTGAAGCAGAAATATTACTACTCAAGCGACACGAATGACAAGAAGAAATAGAACTGCCAAAGAAGAAATTTCGAGAAGAAAGGAGGAAGTGTCAAATGAGAAAAAGTCTGAATGCTAGCGTTTGTATTAGACGAACGAACAATTGTCTTTTCTGATCTCCTCCTCCTTCTTGCTTTTTTCTTTTCCTCAACCACGCACTTTCCTACAGCGTAGGCAGTTGTTTCATTTAATAGAGTTGGCGTTCTATTACACACATGCTCATAGACATACATATATATATATAGTTGCGTGCTAGTTAATAGGTAAAAACATGAAGTTAATTATGAGAAAGAAAAAAAAGATGATGTGTCTACTAGGTGTCTTACACCAGGTAGTAATAAGGAAATGAACATCCGCATATCCATATATCAACTATATACTTCCACTGACTATTTTTTATGACTTGATAGTAAGTGACTTTAATATAACAAGAAAGGAAATAAATTAGTTAAATGATATCTTGATTGAACTTTTGTTTCTTTTTTTTTATATTCTTGATGGATAATATTAATCTTCCTTCATCTGATTCGACCACAAAAATCGATGAAGAATCAACAACTGATAATGAAGTTACGGTAAAATATGAATTAATAAAAGATCAAATATTTGACGTTGGCCCACGTTATACAAATTTAAAATATATTGGTGAAGGTGCTTATGGTATGGTTGTATCAGGTTATGATAATGAAACATGTCAACGAGTTGCAATAAAAAAATTATCTCCATTTGAACATCAATGTTTTTGTCAACGTACATTACGTGAAATAAAAATTTTAGCCAGATTTAAACATGAAAATATTATTAATATACTAGATATTTTACATTCAAATATATTTGAACAAATGAAAGATATTTATTTAGTACAACAATTAATGGAATGTGATATGTGTAAATTAATTAAATATCAAAAACTAAGTAAGTCTAACGAATAGAAAAAATTATAAAATAAAAAGAAAATTTATTATTTTTTTTCGTTATATAAGGTCCAGAACATGTTTGTTATTTACTTTATCAAATTTTACGCGGACTGAAGTATATTCATTCAGCAAATGTACTTCATCGTGATCTTAAACCATCAAATTTATTATTAAATACAAATTGTGATTTAAAAATATGCGATTTTGGTTTAGCTCGAGTTGCTGATCCATCATTTGATCACAATGGTGTACTTACTGAATATGTAAATATTACTCTTCGTTTTTAAAACTATTCAAAATTAAGTTAATATATGCATATAGGTAGCTACAAGATGGTATCGAGCACCGGAAATAATGCTCAATGCTCGTGTGTATAACAAACCAATTGATGTATGGTCCGTCGGATGTATACTAGGTGAAATGCTTGATGGAAAACCATTATTTCCTGGTTCGTTTTACTTATTTGAAAAAAAAAAACTTGATTTATTTTACTCGATTATCTTTCTATTAGGTAAACATTATATTGATCAACTCAATTTAATTCTTAATGTTGTTGGTTCTCCAAATGAACATGATTTAACATCAATTGCGAATGAAAAAGCACGAAATTATTTAGTTTCTTTAAAACCTCGTGTAAAACAACCTTTTACTCTTCTTTATCCTAATTCAGATAAAAATGCATTAGATTTACTTGATCGTTTATTAACATTTGATCCAAATAAACGTATTAATGTATCCGATGCACTTGCACATCCATATTTAAAGCCACATCATGATGCAAATGATGAACCTATTACTAAACATCCATTTACTGTTGAAATGGAAATGGATGACTATCCAATATCAGAATTAAAACAATTAATATGGTATGAAACAAAATTAATTAAAAAACATATCTCATTACAAAAAATGCCTATTACACCATAATAAAAAAAAAAAGTTTTATGCTGTTGTTAAGAGTCTTTTTTCAAGGGCTGATTCTTTGCATTGTTTTTTTCTCCCTTTGTTGTTTTGTTCTTAATGTACAGATAAAAAGAAAAGATAAAAGCTAGGCTTTTAATTTTTTTTCCAATATAAGAAAAAGATATACATCATGATTATTTTCTAGAGATTTAAATTAACTTCTAGTCATCTCAATCAGTTTGGAATGTCATAAATCTTATGTGTTTTATATTATCTAATAATATAAACACTCCAACTTTATGAAGAATGATAATATCCATATTTATTCAATTCTATTAGATAGATGAATTATTTACAAAATCAACGAGAAAATTGCTAATGCTTATATTAAATATATTTATAAGGCAATTTACTTAGAAGTTAAGAAACCTACAAATGTATAATAAATGTCCTCGAGTAATATATGATTCTAGTTCATTGACTATATTTTATTTAGATTACTTTTTCTTAGTGTAATAGTACCTTTGAACCAAAAAATGTTCTGAAACAGATAGAATATAATAATTAACAGATTATTTAATTTATATAGTATTAAGAATACTATGTTTTATGTACGTAGTATATCTCATGAATGAAAATATAATTAAATATTCTTACTCCAGAATTAAGAATTTATATTTTTCTTTCCTGTGAATAGTATATTTATTCAGAGAAAAACTATGTTAAACATAGCAATATGTTAATTATATATTCAATTTAATGATATTGTTTGAATAAATAATAGAAGGGAAATAAATAAATTTCATGATAATGTAAAAGATAAGTAGTATTTAATTTAAGTATAAAAAAAACATTGAAACTATATAATTTGCCAGAAAAAAAAAATGTAGAGTAATGTTGTATGTATAAGATAGAATCTGGTGTAATCATTCTACTTGAAAAGTTCAAGTACATAAATATCGTGTACCAATTAGCAGGACAAAGATATTTTTCAGACTTCATTTAACTTATTCACACATGACATTTTACTACAGGAAATCTTACAATGAAATGTATAGAAAAAAATGATATTTAGTGCAAACAACATATTTGATTGCACTATTACAAACACAGATGAGTATTTGTTAATAACTTAGCTATTGCATTATTCATCCACTAAGAAAGAACAGATTTGTCTTCCTCTGGTATTATACTCTTTACCCTCACTAGTGCTTTCAGAAGCGCCACTGAGAAATTATCAGAAAAATAGAATATTAGTCTTGTTCATATGTTGATGGTAAGTATAGAACGACCAGACGCATTACACTTGATGTAAAGTTAAAGTTGTAGCTGGAAAGCATGTTCTCTTATCGAGATATTGAATTTTCAAGTAAATTCGATTTTTGTGACAAGTCTGCGGCAAGCGATTAAAGTTCAACATCTTGATATAAAAACATTCTTTTTAGCAGAAACTTTCAGAATATTCATTCGATCTATTAATGGACGAAATTTTAGATCGAAATTACATTATTTGGTTTGTCCGTAAATACTTAAAAATGGGTCAAAAACTGAGTAAAACGGTCATAACTCGACTTCAAGACCCATAAATACGAACTTTGTTTGAATTTTTCTAGTTTTACAGAGACCTCCTTGTGGGTCCAATATGAGTTCAAACGGTGGATGACAGTTGGAGTAGTTCTCTTGTAATTAATAATATAATAAATGATGGTATTACGTTTACCTCCGATAGTTGTTGCAAAATCCATTCAATATTTTAGCATGTTTTATGTGGCAAACTAATGAGATGGATGTGAAACGCATTTGATTCATTAGTAAATATATTGAGTTATAAGTAAATCTTGACAGGACTCAAAAACTTTTTCTGCAGAGGAAAAAAATCTTATTTTTCTAATTACCAATCTTTATCAAATAAATTCCGCAAAATATATAGTGATTGACAGTGAAGTCTACTCTGTAAAATGAAGCCAGAATGAAGAATTTTAATTAATACGCTAGGAAATTTCAGAGACAGATTGTAAGAAAATTACTGCTTTGTAGAGAATTATTTTCTGTATCTTCCAATATATTCGATAAAGTTTTGTGACATATCGCGAGTAAGCTCCATACGAGGCAAGTCATAGAAAAATTCTAAGCATATACTTTTTGATCCACCACTTATTTTACTTTCAAGTACAAAAAACTTCTAAACCCGGAAGTTTTATTTTTCTAATCTTATCAGTGTTTTACGCTATGCTTTTAAGAGACAGAACAATTCAACAAAAAAGATATTTTTAGCAATTGATAGTTTATTAAAAGTTCTTTACAAGTAGCGTTGAGTAAATTATAGATCATATGATTTAGTTTTCTTTCAACATTATTTTTTGTCAATATTCACGCCTAGTGAATTTTTCGAGGCTTCTGAAAAAGAAATTGGAATTTTCAGAGTCGATAGGTCTTGATGAGGAAAACAAAAGTTTTCGTAGACTCCAAAATCCAAATACTTCCTTCTAGGAAATATCTGGGTCTCAAACGCTGAAAATCGTCCCGTTTTCTCAACCGCGAAGTGCCGAATGTTTCTTTACCACTGAGCGCACCTGGAAAAATGCACGTTTTTTTTGATAAAATCTACAAAAAAATCCACGTACTTCAAACAACATTCTATACCTGTGAAAAAGCATCAGCTCAATCGAACGTACTAAGTCGTAGAAACGGGAGACAATTCTGCACTTTTTTTTTCTGTAAAAATTCATTTCGAGAAAAGTAAATTTTCCTGTATGTATCAAGACTTGTTTTCTCCAACTAAAGTTATTGAAAACTGACGCTATTAGAGATCCATGATTGATGCTTTCAACATCTTTGCAATGAGAAATAATCATCATCATTAGGAAAATTTTCACATACAAAGAATAATCGCAGTGCGAGTTTTACAAGACTTAGGTTTAATAATAGTACTAACTAATGACGAAGAGTGCATCTCACAGAGGACACCTCGAAGCCATATTGGCGATGGAAAGCTAAAAATTGAAAACATTTTGATTAATATCCGGAAAGACAGGAGACAATGATCATAACACATTCGCAGCGACATGATACATCCGTAGATCATTGCATACAGCGTCACTCAAATGTATTCGCCACATTAGATCTTGAACTCGTGAGAGTCCTATAGGTTGAGACTTTGGAAGAATATTTATTTTGATGAACTTTAATCGTGGATACAAATCGCAGTTCGAATGTTTAAGTCCTGAATATGATAAATCAAATCGATTGATTTTAAATAGTGATCAAAAAAGAAATATCATCTACGCAAAATTTATACTATTACAACGTTGAAACTCAATGCACCTTGAATGTTCTCTTACAGAGAACTGATAGCCAGACAACACTATTCTCATGGTAAAATTCTCAAGCAATTTGCTTTAGTAGTACGATCATCAGAGACTTGTCTTGATTAATATGTACCGGTGCGTGCCCTTTTTCTGGCAGTATAACGTAAATCGCTAACATTTGCAGAAAACGTAGAATAAGGGTTGAAAAGTATCCGGTAAAAAGTCAGCCTTAAAATACTGTATCATTGTGAAATTAAGGTATCTCGAAGTGTAACATCCGATTTCTGGAAAATGATAAAGTTGTAGATCTGATGAAATACAAAAGGGCATTCAGACTGTGGTTTGTGTTGACGATTAGAAGGTATTAAGAAATACATTTCTGGACAGTTTCAGTTCATGCGACTTGAGCAAGTCCAAGATTTAGTGTATTCAATACTTTTGAGAGTCACTGTTTGTCATGAATGTGCAACAACGAAAATATTAGATTTTTGCTTGAATAAAATAATAAAAGTTGTAAAAGTAATATTTTTTGAAATACATCAAATTGTTTATTTTATATCGATCAACAGAAAGAAAAGAAGAAACATGATTTGCCATGTAAGTGACTGCAATGGAAAATAAAAAAAAAGAATTGGAATTTTTATGGTTGACAGTCAGAAAAAAAGAAAGAAAAGAGATGTATAGAGTTGGAATTCTACACATATTTAATACTAATAAAAGAAATGATTGCCAAAAGAAAGGACACAAAAAAAACTACACACATACATTAAATAGAATTTATTTACTAGTGTCACTACGAGAACATAAGATCATGTATTTGGTGACTTGAATATAATCGATCAAACAGATTATTGTATAAAGAATTTGATTTAAGAAAAAATTGTTATTACTTCACGTCCACTACCACGCATCAATAATAAACGATCTAAACCTTCTGTTAATACATCAACATATTCCATATATGAATAAGCAGCTAAACTTGTCTGTTTCGATGGTGGTGATGGAAGATTAATAAGAACAAGTTTAGCATCACTTGAACGATCACGAATTTTTTGATTAAGTCGTACAGCTGAATGCATTTTACGCATTGATGATTCACTTCTATGAAGAAAAAAACACAACAAAATCAATCAAGATATTAACATGTTTTTGGTTTTAGTTTTACACAGATTTTTTTAAATTTTCAAGTTGATTTGGTGTAAATGTATAATGATATTGATCATCTGATTCATCAATACTTTGTTGTCGTTGACTATTTAACAGTGATTCCATTAATATTTGTGGCTAAAAAAAAAAGTTTCGATTAATATATATATACATATGAGATAGTCTTTGAATAATCAAGTACAAGTAGTACGAATCAATACATAAGCATAGATTAAAAAAAAAAGGGAAAGTAGATCAATCAAAAGCTAGACATGACACAAAGATTATCATTATACTGATCACCTTGCTCGCTCGACGTTCAAAACCTTTAGCCTATATATATATAAATACAATCATTGTTTGCCAAATAAAAATTATAAATGAAAAAAAAAAGAGAATTCGATGTTAAAATGATCTACCTGAAGTTGTAGTTCTTTATCAGGTAATTTCAAATCTTTTAAAAGTTTAACACGTTCAGCCAATTTTAATGTTCGTTCATAAGCATAAGCTGATATTTCTTGATTTTCCTATAAAATTAATATAACATTTAAATTTAATTCGAAAAAACATTTCTAAAAATCAAACCATTTCAACAACATCAACTTCAGCTTCAATACGTAATTGATACATATATTGTTCAAGATCTTTTTTCATTTCAACTGAATTATCTTCGAGTTGTGCAACAGTAAATAAACGCAAACGACAACGTGACCATACTTTATGACGTTTTAAAAGAAAAGCAATAAGAAAAAGAAGACCACCATCATGAATAATCCACCATATATCAATTGTGCCCTCTTGAATTTCTTTATTATCTGGAAAACTATTTATATTTTTTGGTACAATAACAGCACATCGACGTGCTTCAGCAACAGCAATAGTACCTATATTAAAATTCATACGACATAAATAATACTTAAACATATATATACTTAAACATACGAATAAATGCATCAGCTGTATAACTTTCATAATCTTTTTTCCAATGTAATGGCCAACAAAGAACGATTGTGTTTGGTTTTAAACCACCTAAACCTTCAGTTTGAATTCTATATAAAAGAAAAAGAATATACTAAAAATTGAAATTCGAATAAAATTTACATACAGTGCACTGATACCATCTTCAGCATCTTTAGCAACAAGTACTTCAGCAAAGCCTTGAACTTTCGCTAGAGCTAAAGTAGTTTTTAGCAACTAAAATATGGATTAAAAAAAATTATTGATTTCAGCAAATACAAAATATATGTAATTCTATTTAAAAAACACACTGAATACATAATAAAAACTTAATGCTGAAGTCTTTTAACCGGTAAATTACTTTTGAGTCGAGATTTTTTAGACTCAACTTAGTTAGGACTAGTCTGAAAAGAGTTCGTACATTTGGTGCAGCGATAATGTACTTTTTCGGTATTTTTTAAATGACTGCAGAAACAACCGAATAATTAATTTTCAAATTGGAATGTCACATGACGATAGGCTTCAATGAAAATAATTTTTTGTGAATGTTTCAAATCTTGTTGCTGTTCTTATCCTAAGATGCAACAATGTTAATAGCATGTCTTTTAATATCGCTCATATAAACCGGCAGATTTTATGCTCTTATTTCAAGATAGAAACAAATTTAAAAAAATGACACTACTCTCGTTAAGGCCTTTCTATATGCAAAGTTTCAAATCTGAATTCGAAAATCACTTTTTCTGGACCATGATATTCATTTTAAAAAAATCCTGTAGAAGTGCAATGTCTTCGTAGCAAGAGCATGAACTCTTTTCAGAATATGCATAGTTAATTTGAGTCTCCATAATCTCGGTACAAAAGCGATTTATCAATTGAAGAACTTCCATCGTAAAATTTAGTACATAATAATTTAAACATCTAGACAGTCAGTATGATGCAGTTTATACTAAATAGGAAATATGAAGGTAATGTTACAAAATAAACTGATTGTTTTCAAATACAATACGTCTCATACGACCGACGCATTTACTATTGGAAATCAATTAATGAAAAGCTGGTCAATTAGTAGTTCAAGATCTCTAAAAAACTGATCATTCTTTTTAATTAAATTCTTCTCAAACACGTTTAAACAGCCTAATCGTATTTCTTGTTTGAGTGTTTTCACGTCTGTTTGGAGAACACTAATACTACTAATTACTTTCATTATTTGTGATCTGTGAAGGCATTTAATAGAGAAACTTTTGTGTCTGAAAAATAGAAATTTTTATCTGTAAAAAATGTGAAAATATTGCAGAAAAAATCTTATTACACATTTTTGTGATGGAAAAGTTGATTTTTTAAAGCGTCCTCATGCTTCTTTTATAATTAAAGTAACAGATCTTAGTGTTTTCTGAGTGAACACGAAAATCCTCACACATCAACTACGATGGGAGCGTTTACATACGTATTCAGAAATTCTTTTCTGCTTAAGTTCTCATCTCTATTTAAATATATTTAACGTTCACTTTAGATGTAAGACAAATATCTATCGAGCTTTCGTAAGTAAACTATTCATTTATGTAATATTAACATATCTAGTAGTTCTTATACTTACTGAACGAACTGGTTCAATATATTGATATTTATCAAGATAATCGCCTTCGAGAATACTTGCTGCAACAACAAAACCTTGTCCTAGGAATAAATTATTATGATAATCATGCATAGAAATGAATATATTAATTTACCAGCTTTAAGTTGATAGAGAAAATTCAATAATCTCGGATGACGTAATACATATGATTCATCTTCTTCATTTCGTTGTACATTAATAAATGCAAGTAATTGTGGTCGCCAGTTTTTAGTATGAGGTGGAGCTTCATCAACACGATATAATGCATAACGAGCTGCTGACATTGATAAACCACGTATACCATCACCCCATTCTTTTTCGGCTCTATTTAAATATTAAGAAAATACATTTAAAAATTTGAAGAAGAAAAAGTTTTTTTTTTTCTTTAAGTATTTTAATACCCTTTATATTCAATAAATTTATATATAACTATTGCAATAATCATTGCTATAAGTGCAAAATACCATGAAGCCATAAACATAATTGAAATAGAAAGAAGAACACCCATAAGAGATAAAATCCTAAAATAAAAATCAATTTTTATTCTTAAATAAAAAGTTTATTTTTACCAATGATAAAAACGAAAACGTGGTCGCCAACTAGGTGCACGTAAAATAGTTTGTAAAGCACAAGCTAAATTAACAAAACCATAACATAATAAAAAGAACCTAAAAGAACGATGAATTATAAAAAATTTATTTTTAAAAATTTTCTTGTTTCATTTACATTGATAAAAGTGCTGTAAGTTTATCAAGATCAGCAATAAGAATACCACATTCACAAATTAATAATGTTAAAAAAAGTGCTGGTACTGGTTCACCACGATAAGATTTTGCCAATGGACCAAGAATCGGTATTAAATCATCTTTAGCTACAGCTTGTAACAAACGCGGTGCACCTTAAAATCAAAATTAATTATTAATATAATAAAGACCAATTGTTCAATTTTTGTTTCGAATTTCTTTCATTCGAACATTTTAACAGTATGAACTAAAAGCAAACTTACGCGAGATCATATCTAAGAAGAAGGAAGAACATGTCTGCCTTGCAGTACTGATGTTTGAACACAACTAGTTGTGGGATATCGTTCGACTTCATATTATGACTCTTTGAGATTAAGAACAATTTAAAGGTACCTCCCTCGTTGGGGCTACTTCTGGTTCTCTACGAGAGTACAATTTGTCGGGCTCAAAATTTCATTGTAGCTAGATTATTGGAAATGATGAGGTTTATGTTTGAGCAAAAAACTTTAAAAGTAGACTTTCAATAGCCATTGCTCTCACTTTGTTTGCAAGTACCTAAGACAAAGTCTCAAAAGTTTTTAAAAACTATCAATCTTTCGATTTTCAACTAGGACAATACGCGAAGTACCAGCTCAAAAACAAGAGAGAGGTACCATGAAAAGGTCTGATCTCATGACGTGCTACTGATGAAAAGTCATAAGCGTTTCAATGGAATTTTCATTGAGAACAAGGTATTTCCGAAAAGCCCAAAACAAAGATTTTTTTTGCTGAAACTTCGCCTATAGGTACATTTACCAGCCATTAGATAGTTCTGAAATCTTCAACGCGACCAAACATATCCTTCTTGATATATTCAAGTTCTAAGAAAGCAACAATACTTTCGTAGTCTTAAAAGAATTTTCAAAATGCTTTTTCCTTTTTTTTTTTTTACAGAAGTTCATCCAAGAACTGAAAATTGTATCAATTAAAGTTTGTCAATTTTTTTTTGTAAATATTTTTACCTGTTAAAGTTTGTAAACCAGCTCCAACAGTCGAGCAAAATGCTCCAATCATAATAACCCATTTACTTGGCCATGCTAAAGCAGCAACGACTAATTGTTTATTAATACTATCGCCAAATTTATCTCTTAATAATGAACTATGTGTACATGCACCCAAAAATATAACATTTGATAAATCTAGAAATAATAAAAAATTTCAATGAACATATATATTTGAATCGATAAAAATTTTATACAAATGGTTGATGTTGTTAAAATAGCAGCAATAGTTCCACGTGGAATACTTTGACTTGGATCACGTAAATCACCACTACGATTTGAACCAGCCATAATACCTATGACGAAAAACAAATGATTGATTTTTCTTTGATTTTATGAAAAACAAAAAGGACTTATTTTACCAGTTACAGATGGAAAATAAATACCAACAAGAATTAAAAAGGTTGTTATTTCTTGTGCAACAACTTCAAATGTTGAATCACCTTTAATATCATGTTCAACTTCACCTACACCTCGATAATGTGAAACAAGATTTTCTAAAAAAAAGAAACTAAAGCCATGAGTAATCGAATGTTGTTTTTTTTTGTTTGTTTATTATTTAAATAGAGAATTAAAATCACCTGACAATTGCCAATGTTTAAGACCAGGTATTCCTTGTTCAATTCGTACATTTTTAATAGAATTATTTTTTGAACATAATACATTCGTTGATTTATTACATATTGATACATAAAGTGGACATAGTATTGTTTTATTACCTACATAACACCATTTATCTGGACGACAATAAGTCATTACATCGTTATGAAGTACAGATGATTTAATTAAATGTGATGGATTCGACCCAACCAGACAAATACTAAACAATAAAAAAAAACATTCGATTTACGATAAAGAATCGCGTCGGGTTTAACGACGTATCTTGAATGAGGGTACCATATATGTAATTCTCTAGAGAAGATTATGGCACATTGAATGGTACATAAGAAATCAAGGTTTCTAACAACAAGTGAGTATCAATTTGAACCCTTCTCAAAAATTGCACACTATGGAGCTCCTAATTTATGCATACACATAACATCCTTCAAAACAGCAAGGAATCATTGTCAAGTTGCAATATTGTCTTCTAGAATAGCCTATTTTCCTGTGTGAAGAGGCCAATATATTAACGATATTTTAATAATACTCAACGATTCTATTAAAAACTTTTATATATTAATAATCAGCGCAGCATCCCTGATGAACGGATATGAATAACTTCTTTATAACACGAAATAAATGTTTTGATCTTCAGACTCCTGGAGAGAAGTACGGATATAGGCTTGCAGGTAGGAGGTCTGTTATTTTTATTATTTCTTTTTCAAATTTTTCTTCTGAGTATCCGGATTTGATTTTTGCATGAAACTCCTCAAGCATCTATAAATATTTTATGTTTATTTCAAAAAGAAAATTTTTCCAATATCTCCATATCCTTCTTCAGAAATCTAGATGCCAAAAGTTATTGTTTCCGTTTATAGAAGAGTTATGTATATTAATTCATCAGAGATGCTATGCTGATTATCGACACATAAAAAGATTTAATAGGACCATTGAGTTTTGTTAAAATACTGTCAATTAACGGGGTGTGACTGTGAAAAGTAGGCTATTCCAGAGGACGATCTTGCAAGTTGACAACGAGTCCCTATTGTTCCGAAAGATATTATGTGTGAAACATATACAGCTCGAAGAGTTGCATGTTGATGCTCACTTGTTCTGTGACATAGAGTTGAACACACACTAGAAAAATCATACGGTCAAGAATTAGCCTAGACATAAGAAAATCGAATTGAGTTTACAAACAACATTTGTAGAAGTTTATCGTAGGAAGCACAACGTCTATGAGTATCCTATAGTATCTCCCAAGCATTACAACCAGTGTATCAATTCTTGGCAGGTGAAAATTTTCATAAAGTTTGATTTCTTATGTACCATCATTCGATGCATAACAATTTGCTCTAGAAAATTTTGTTGCAACAAGAATAGAAAAAGTTCTCATGTTTGAATAACATAAAATGAAAATTCTAAGAGAAATCTAAGTTAGATACACAATACTTTTAGAATCTCTACTATCTTTGATCAACTGATTAGTGTACTTGATGTCAAATGTCTATTATTCATATTTATACTCATTGCTTATACAAGTATAATCTTTCATGTAGTAGCATTTGACTACTGTATTCATATTCTAGAAACTGTACATAAGTACAAACTTTTATTACGATTGCACTTCCTTTATAGAAAAGATAATCTTAATGTTATCTTTCATTTTGTTTAATCCTCACAAGAGAAAAAGAAGATGTGATGCACGCATCGTTTCTTGTATTAGTAACAAAGTTAACGCATTCTTTAATATCAAAGCTTGATTCATTTAGTTCTTCTTTGTTGAATAATGCTAATTTAATTTTTTCTGGGCTATTGTAGCTGAATGGATATGACGTTTGCCATGTACGTTAAAAATAGTACACTGACAGATGACTCTCGCTATACTTGAGAGTCAAACAAATTGAGACTGATATAGAGAGTACTGTGTAAATTCAGCTTACTGATATAAATGATTATTAAGATTCCTAGTTGAACAAGCTCTTAATCTTTTGAAAGATTTGCCGGTCAAAAGTAGCGCTCAAGTATTCTAGTCATTCATTCATGTGTTTATAAGTAATGTGTATTTTCTTCTTCGTTATTCTAGATTGTAGTCTCTTAACCATAATTAAATTTGAAGAATTCGGCTTCTTTGAACCATCTATTTTAGTGTCTATTCAAAATCTTTATATAGAATAACATATAACATTAGCCATGGCTACGTAATTACAAACCAGAATAACTTATGAATATATAAATGAATAACTAAAATATTTGATTGCTACTTTTGATAGACAAATCTTTAAAAAGATTAAAAGATTTGTTTAACGTTTGACCTTAATAAACATTCGTATTAGTAGATTGAGTATACACAGTACTCTATGTTAGGCTCAATAGTTATTCACGGTTATTACTTTTAATCACCTGCTCATGAGTATGTGTACTTGGTTGTTGTATACATATATTGTTCTAATTAATGCTCGTAATATATTTACTCAAGAAAGTTTGTTTAAGGATGTGCAGTTTCGGTGAAAATACTGACAGTGAGTCTATTGGCACACTCATACAGTATAGAATGTGTCAAGTAAATGAGTGAACACCGATCTAGTGTAGTCAGTGAATAGTTTAATAAAAAAAAAAGTGCATACCCCTAGGTTAGTGCGCTAATAGTAAATATGTATAGGAAGTTCAATGAGCGAAAAAACTCTGAGTCAGGCTACTCTTCTGTTGTTGAGTGTATCTTTTTTAAAAACATTTCTAATGAGAATGATACTATTATATTTCTCCTTGGGAAAATTAATCTAACGACGAACAAGTTCATTTCTATAAGTCATAAAAAATTCAACTTACGGTAAATCCGGTGGATTAAACGAACTTTTAATAACACCAGCATAAATACATAGAAGGGAAATAAGTACAGCCAATAATGATAATGGTGCTATTTTCGTTACAAATTTAATACCAATTAAAACACAAGCTCCAATAATGAGAAGTAATAATGTACCATATATGCGATAATGATTAAACGCTACAAATGGTATTTCAACATCATCACCAAATAGACGACATTTGTCTGGACACATATATTTCTTTCAAAGAATAAATATTTTCAATAGATTAAAAATAATCGTTTTGTTTTTTAGAATATACATACGACTACAATCTCAATAGCTCCAACAATATACATAGATGCAGCAAATGTATTACCAAGATAAAATAATATTCCAACTGCACCACCAAATTCTGGTCCAAGTGAACGAGATATCATAAAATAAGCACCACCAGCTGGTACAATCCCGTTTGTTGCAATCGCCGCCATTGATATAGCTGTTAGAAGAGTCTAGATAAAAGTAACGAACCAAAGAAAAACATTGTCAAGAATATAAAATATATAAATATATTTTCATACACATGAACTACAAATAATCACAATCAACAGTGTTTGAAGTACACCAGCTATACCAATTAACCAAAAAAGACGAATAAAGACAATAACACCTAAATAAAATAATATGGTAAATCAAAGTTAACACGCATAAAACTTATATCATACCTATTATATTTTGAACACAAGGAAGATAAACACCAAAGATTGTACCAAGATTTGCTGAATTCTATTTAAAAAATAAATAAATTTCATTTGTTTTTCTTTGACATGAAAAGCTTGAAACCTGTCGAACTGCTGTTTGTTTTTCAGCTTCGATTGCATTTGGTACAATACCCCCAGTATAATCATATAATTGATCAAGTACAGTACGTGGTCCATGATCGTGTTCCTAAGAGATAATCCTATATAAGACTATTCATTATAGATAATCTTTTCATACTTCAAAAATACTTTCATTAAATTTAATTGAAACATCAGGTTCTATTTGCAATGGTATTTTTTCATGTTCTATCGTTGCATTTGAATTAGTCACTTTTTCTAAAACTAATGAAAAAAATATTTGCTTTTAAACATTAATTCTTCTCTGCCTTTTTGTTTTTGTTTTGTCTATTTTATTTAATTAAAACGAATTTACATACCATTTTCGTTAATATCATGCACGTCGGCTGATTTAGTAATAACAAAACGTCCACTCTTTTCACCAGATAATAATGGACCTAGAAACAAAAGATACGAAAGTTTCTTTAAGAAAAAAAAAACAGAAACTCTGCCTCAATCATTTAATAGCATGATTTCTTTTTTCTAAGATGAAATAGAGAGTATATAATCTAATCTGACATGCCTCGATCATTCGACATTAGACAAGTACACGCAAAATAGTAATCAACAGTGCATAGTGAGTTTTCTTATTCGTCTAATTATTTTGACATTGACGATGAAAAATTTATGAACCGTCTATCTTCAACAAGTCGTTGATTAGTTTTTTGAACAAACCTTGTGTTGATCCAGCTGATGGATCATCGAGATTTACACTCATTGTTCGATGTTGTTGATCATCACTAAATGAAACATGATAAGGTGATCGATTTGATAAATTGGACATTTCCTGTTGTTGATTCTTTGTTTTTAGTTGATCTTGCCGTTATCTACTAAAATATAAAGTGAAGAGAATTCATTTATACAATAAACAAGAAAAAAGAAGAAAGTAAGATAATATGACATTGTATCCGGTTGCTTTGTATTAGTTCTTTTTCCCTCCCTCATTTCTACCTGATTGTCGACTTGAAAAGTCTTTTTTTGTAGTTTGAATAATTAGATGAGTCGTAATGGCACTAATATAGTTTCTATACTGCTTTCTTACGATACTGTCGTTCTTGTTGCGTTCTTCTTTTTCTTATTTTCTTTATATTCCTTATTCTCAAGCAAATGCTAGTTGCTACAAATCTCGTCACTATTATGTTGCTTCTTAATAACACTTGAATAGTTGACGAACTTCGAAGGATATAATAGAAAAAAAAATCAGCACGACAACACAACGAGGTTATTTTTCAACTAGAGTAAAAAATATCAAACAGAATGGATAAGTGATAGTAACATGAGACAGATCATTATCTAACTATATATTAACTTAAAAAGAAGCGAATAAAATAACTTAAAGGATATACATTTATTTTTCAGTTAGAAACATGCAATTCTCATAAGAGTCGTCAAACAAAATGAAGTATAAATCACATTTATCCTAAAGCTAAACCTACGTGCATACGATGAAGTGGTAGAAAAAACAAATTCATTATTTAGCGATTGACACTTGTAAGTCTTAGTTGAAATCGTTCGACTAAAAGCTTTATGAGTCTTTTTCTTCTATCTATGTGTTATACATCTACACTTTTTTTCTTCTATGACAGGCAATTTTCTGCGACCTTTACTCTTCAGAAATTTCTTTTTCATTCATTTTACCTCTATTTTTAATTTCAAATAATAGTAACATTAGTTCCAGACAGAATACTGCATCATCATTAATAAGAAGATTAACAACATTTTTAATAATAACAATTTTTATAGAACAGCAAAAAGAAAAAAAAAACGAAAGAACGAGTAAAAAAAACCAGAACACCTAATTGAGATCTCATTCTGTATTTATGAATTCAGTTTAATAGTCATTCTTCTTGTTTTGCTTTTTGATAAAATCAAATTAGTCTCAGAAAAATTATTCGACTTTGAAGACAAATATTGATGAATCTTCCGACATAAACTCACTTTGAGCATGATCGAATACAGTAATCGATTTGTCTATCAAATCCTTTTCTTTTTCTTTTTCTTATTTCTTTTTTGACATCTCTGAAAGAATCTTCCTTTTCAATACACTCAATCGTTTGGGCAAGTGATGCGTTATACCGAAAAAAAAGAATATATATTTGTATCTGAATAACATGCAAGAAAAAAAAATGAGCTATATCTAGTCTAATTTCCGATAACTAGTGCTCTATTGTCATTATTCATATGATTAGTTTCCAAGCAGTTTTTTTTGAATTCTTCTCTTTCTTTTGCCTGTAGCTTATGTCACTAACATCCGGTTATATACCTGTAATATTTTCTTTCATGTACTTGATATAAAAGTTGTATAGATAAAAATGAAACGCACTCGAAAACATGAACAGTTTATGTTAATGCGCATGTATATTTATTTATATGCAAGTCACGATTACATATAGATATGACAATAATTATTATCATATTACAGAAACATACTAACTCAACCACTACTATAACATCAAGAAGCAGAATGATTCTCTATGCCTCATTAACATAAGATGTCTATGTGAACATATCAAAAGCTTGCAGGAGCATTGTCGGTCACAGCTGTAAACAATCATTTGACATTGTCTTTTATGTATGTCTATATATATTCTAGAAATCTGTTCGCAAAGCAGTTTTGAATTCACAATGAATGCATTAACTATAATGTGAAAGAAAAAAAAATCATACACTCACATGAATCTAAACTTTAATTACATTGAAAAATACTTCAACATAACTGTTGTTAGAGAATGTACTTGTCGATAGTTCTCTTCGTTTTTTATTTTTATTCTTCTATCTGTATGTTCGCTTATATATATATTTATATATATATATATAGATGGATGTGTTTTTTTAAGACCTGAATAATATGCATAAGTAAGATAATCGCCTCAAGATATGATGATAATAAACAACTGTTCAAATCTCTAGAGTGTTTTATAAATCAAATTGAATGCTTAGATCACACTTGTAACTCTGTAGTATTACACAAGAGGAATGAAAATTGATAATTTAATTAAAAAAAAAGAAAATTTTTCTTACATGTCTAGATGAAAACTAGGATGGGAAAAGTCAATCAGCATGAATAGTATTTACTTTTATATTTTAATTCATTACTGATTTAACATATCGATTGGAAAGGAAATTCATCTGTGTAAACAAGTACATGACGACGATTAGTGATTGTTTCTATTTTCTTTTTTATTCTCGCCGGTTTTTTCTATGAATCAATTAAATAACATTCTATAGATATTGTACCACTCTCCTATTGAACTAAATGATTCATTCGACAACTGACACTATTCTTATCTTCAGGAAAATAATAAAAATATATTAATATTCAAAGAGTTATATATAAAACAAAGGAAATATAATATTCAATATCTAATGAGAAATCGAAAGGGGTCGCTGATGATTTTATTTAATGAAGTCCATCACATAACGACAATGCTTACATATATGTTCTCTATGTGTTCAATTTAATATTTATGTAAACAATAAAGTTACTTATGAAACATATCAATCAGTTATAATTTTCAAGTTAAGTGTACTTATAAAAAGAAATAACGAAAGAAAATTAAAATTAGATTTCTTTTCAAGGACGGAGAGAATTTTTCTCGATTCTTGTGTCTTTTTTTATTACATACGGGCTACAAAAATTGTGATGAATAAAGAAAATATATAAGACGTCATCAACAGAGTCGACCATTAACATATTGATGTAACTAAAACGGCAAAGAGAACAAAAAGATAAATAATCGATCCTTTGTCGAGACAATATATCATATTACCTAGTTTTGATAGCATGTTATTTCTTTCTCTCAAGTACAAATATATGTTATAAAATTGCATTTTAGTCAAACATAAAAAGAGATAACATAATATCGAAACAAAGTTTTCGATACTCATTCTTGTAATGTTAATTATTATTATTTAATTAAAGAAATTATAGGTCTTATCTAGTTTGATCCTAATATTAATTCCTATAATGATTTTGTTATATTTCAAACTGAATTCAAGCAATGCATTATATGTATAAAATAGTGGTGTCAGCAGAAAAAAAGTTGTAGGAGGCTTCAGTTCCCTTGTCGATATCTGGAGAGAAGACGTATTCTCTCTGATGATGTTTCTGTGAGAGAGACCGAATAGCTTGTAAGAAGAAGAAGTGGTTGCTCAGTCTTCGTCCGTTTATGCCACATGTAGACAATCAATTAATAAAGAAAAAGTGTTTTGAATTATATGAGGATCATGTGCTTCATACAATTTATTTTATTTATACTATAATCTAATTTTAGAACAAGCTGTTCTTATCGATAGATAATTGTCAGCATTTTATTTGTTGAGACAATATCAAACAGCTACGAAAAGAAAGATTAGTGCAAAATGAGTGATGAAGAATTAGTGTTGGTAAGTAAAAGAATGAGCATTCGTGGCAGATAACACACTTATCTCAAAAGCTAATTGATCGATTCGGCAAAATTAAATAATAATAATGATATCATCTAATGAAAGAACACCCATAAACTCAGAACATTAATAAAGGGTTCAGGTTTTTTTTCTTCACTTACCTAACAACAACAGCCGATCTGTTTCTTCTATTTATTGTAGTTTTTGTGTTTTATGTATGTTCGTAAAAGTAGCATTGTTATTTCTTATATATTATTAATAAATTAGATGAACCAAAGTATGCTTCTTATTGATGATCATTTCGGAGTAAATACACTTTGGTAATCAAAAATATTCATATACCATAATATTTTCTGTATCAATTATTTAATCGTATTATTTTACATTTCCCAAGAGATTACCAAGCCAAAAAAACAAATATATATATCGACATTTTGAAAAATAAAAATTATATAGATCAAATGAAGTAGTTCAATGGTATTCAAATTACTTATATGTTGATATACTAATTAATAAAGTTTTAAGAAATTACATAAAGATCAATTATTTTATTGACAATTTTTCAGAAAATTTTGTTCGTAAATATAAAAGAATTTTATTATCCGTAAAACGAATATTAGTTGTTTATTGAAGAGCAACATTAACAAAAGAAAATAAACTTATTTTGATGAAGTTTTATCAGCTAGTCGACTGCAGGCACTAGCACTTACTTTCGCTATGAAACTTACCCAACACATTGATGCAATATTTGTTTTCCTTGAAATCAAATGTAATATACAGTAACTTAATAAAATGTTTATCTTTGTTCATTTGTTTCCATTTCCTGAATATGCTGAGAGACATCAATATGATTTGATTTAATTATTACTTCGTGATTAGATTGCAATCGACATGACGGAAAAATTTCGGTTGATCACAATGAATGCGCCTAATGATATTGTATTCGAAAGATTTTTACTTGATTTTGATCAATATGATAAATCATAAAAAAATTCCTAAAATAATCCCAATGATGAAATAATTGAAGGAAAATATAATGAAACTTAAAAATTCTATCAATGAATTTTTTGAATACAAAAAATATATTCTTCATCTGTTTACATTGAGAAATATTCATAATGTCTTATAGGACAATATGAAAAAGTTTTCGCATATTATGTAAAATCTTTAAAAATGTAAGAAAAATATTGTATTTTTTTAAATCATAAAAATATTTATTACTATTATTGGTAACATTTTACCATCGGCAAGAAATGTATGATAACACTAATCAATTTCATCAATAAGAGCATGAAAAAAAAAAATATTCTGACATGCCTGTTGTATAGAATTACGAAAATGATATCTAATTGCTGTCGATAAATAATGATCAGTTATAAAGAAAATATTTGATTTCGATATTGTTTAATTTCATATTTTTCGTAGACAAAAATGATTAAGAATAATAATGAAAAATCGACATAAAAAAAAATTATCATCAACCAGGGAACTGATTGATAATGACAGATTAATACAGAATTCGACGGCATAAAGAAAATAAACAAAAACATTTTTTGACAAAAATAATATTATGCTCAATCATTGCATAACAAATCTTTTCGTTTATCATATGGATATGAAATCGATGATTTTCGTCGTTATAACTCATAAACACATCACATCGCTACTTATTCCTTCATCAATTTCGCTAAAAATTTTCGCCTCACACTTTATGCCACTAACATTTCATTTATCAAGATTACAAGTAGAATTGTAGATAGATATAGGCAAGATGATCCCAATTCTGGAGAATTTGAAACCGATATCAAAACTTCTTCTAACTAAGACTGAGACTAAAAACGATTGATTTCGCTCATGTTTAATCAAAGATCACAAGATGTACCATGAGAAAATTCTTGCATACTTCTTAGACATTTTTATAGTAACACTATTCATTAGTGGCATCATCAGGTAGAAGTAAGAAGGAACTCAGCCCCCTCTAGAAATATCCAAACCTCCCTTTCCGTTAAAAAATTCAAAGTTATTACGAATCATAATGTAGGTTTCTTCTAGAAAGAGCTGACGAAGTGTTAAGATCCTCTCGAATATTTTTTTTGTATTTTACATCACTGCTATGAATGTAATCTCTACTATTAAAACTCTTGATTATCAAGCGCCATCTACTAATTCTATTCGATTGCTCGATAAAAGTCTTCCAGTTAATATTTGTATTCATAATGTACTTTCTGTTTCTATTTTTACGAAATATTTCCAACGAATAGATGACTTCAATAACATCAAAAGATACGAATTTTGCACTTGTCGGTATACGATTAGGTGCAAGTAATATAGTTATTGCTTATTTCAAAGTAAAATCAATTTTATTTTTTTGAATTTTAATTTTCTTGATATTGAAAAACTTTCAATTCAATTTAGGATGGTCGAAGTGAAACTATTGTTAATGAGTTAGGTGATCGTGTTACACCAACATTTATTACATTCAATGAAGGAAATGATATTGTATGGACTTTATACTTTTCATATTAAATCTATTTTTATCTTTTATATAGTCTATAGGACTTCCATCAAAACAAAGTCTTGTACGTAATCAACATAATACAATAATATGGTCACCACATTTTGTTGAAAAACATGATGATAATGATGTTTTATTAACAAATTATGATCAAAAATCTCCTATAAATGTACGTAACTATGTGAATGTTTAACAACAAATAAAATTATTTTCTCTAGGTTATTGAAAATGAAAATCGTATAGAATTTTCTTTAACAATTGATGGTAAAACAAAATTAATTAATCTTGAAACTGTTATAATTAATCTATTAAATTATGTTCGACGTAAGTTAACATAAACAAAAATAACAATTCTTTATTTTGAAAAATAATTCTTTTCATAGAACTTGTTCAAGCTGTTACTGGTTCACGTGAAGTACAAGCTGTATTATCTGTACCTTATAAAATGACTCAAACAAATAATCAAGATTTACTTCGGTAAGAAAATGAAAAGTGAAAAAAAAAAACAAGATGTTTATAAATTCTCTTTGTAGAACTTGCATGAAGAAAAGTGGTATTGAACTTCATTCAATTATATCTGATGCATGTTCAGCTTGTTTGGCTTATGAATTAGATAAAGATAGTGGACATATTGAAAGGTTTTATATTTTTTTTTATTAGAAAATTAATCATAGAAATTCTTTTGTTTAATTTTTAGTCATGTTCTTGTTTATCGTCTTGGTGGTTCAACATATGAATGTTCAATTATTCGAACTATTGGTGGTTGTTTTCAAACAATAGCATCAGTAAATGGATTTGAAAATAGTGGTGATGCTTTTACAGATCTTATTATAGATATTATTGCTGATGAATTTCAAAAGTATTGTTTCTCTTTGTTTTTTAGGTATGTAAAAGAAAAAATTTTTGTCTTGTTTAGAAAAAATAAAAGTGATCCAAGATTATCATCAAGATCATTACTTAAACTTCGTGCTTGTTCTGAACAAGCTAAACATGTTTTATCAACAACAGCTGGTACTCAATGTTCAATTGATGCATTACATGATGGTATTGATCTTGATTGTAATATTAGCAGGTTTGAAAAATTATTAATTTATTATTTTTATTTTTTTCGTTTTATTAGACTTCGTTTTGAAGGTGCAGCAAATTCATTAATTAATAATTGTTTAAAACCTATCGATGTTGTACTTGATAAAACAGAATTACAAGTTGATGATATTAAATTAGTAAATAATATTTTCTTTTGTTTTTAATAATTTTTTTATGAGTTTCTTTAGATTGTCTTATGTGGTGGTGGTACAAAAATTCCTAAATTGCGTGATGCTATTCAAGATAGATTACCTAATGCAGACATGCTTTCATCAATCAATGGTGATGAAATCATTGCACTTGGTGCAGCAAGACAAGTAAATATGCTTTCGGAAAAAAAGAAAGAAATTTTAATAGTTATTTATCTTTTTAGTGTTATATTGAAAATAAATATGCTAAAGTTCACTTGTCAACGGTATGTATTTTGTTTAAAAAAAAATTCACAAAGATATACAGGATAATAGAGTGAAGAGAGGAATCAGACTCAACTTTATGAAGGAAGATTTTCTAGATGTTAAACTGCTTTTCGACCGCGATGATGTTCATTTGATAATTAATAGGAAAGTCTAGAATGGTTTCGTTTTTGAGATATCGGAATTTTTTTTCTGCGGTTCCACTCATCTCTTATGCATATTAGCAATATATTTATATCTTCAGAAAAGCTAAAATTTGCACAATCAACTAATCTCATTGAGAACTTGGTACATTCAAAATTTGAAATCGAAAGTCGATTTTCATATGAACTAAGGAGAAAGAAAGATAGAATAAAATTTCGAGAATGAGAGTCCGGAAAATCATATCATTCTAGACTTTTCTGTTACTAATCAAATGAATATGGTCTCGGTCAAAAAGTAATGTAACATCTGGAGAAATTTCCTCGTTAGCGGAAAAGTTTCCTGACTTTTGCTTGAAATAGCGAAGATTGAAAACGTTTTCTAGGATCGTCTCATAACAAATGATTCTTCTTTTCATTACTTCACACAAGTTCGTTTCTAATCGATGCCCATCTAGCTATTCCCGGAAAAAGCTTATTCAAAATCATTTTTGGATAATCATGGATTTACTCTTATATTTTCTTAGTTGCAGTCTTAGTAATATACTCAAACGTTGATCGTACATATCTTTCTATATACGAGATTTATTGTTTACATGCAAATGTCATAGATAATAACACATTTGACATTCGCGACATATTTATCAAAGATATTTAGAAAATACTATTATTTTATAACGTTTAACTACACAATAAGGTTTTAATTGTCTCAATAAACATAAATTATCTTTTGTTTTATCATGAATAAGGATGAAGTCAAAATCCTATAGAATCAATCGTTCTCTTCATTATCAAAAAGAGAAATTTTGAATAAAAAACTTAAGAATAATTTTGTAAACTTTGTCATAATAAAAAAATTCTTTTCTGTCAGATCTTAACGACACTTCACTTGAGTTGAATATTATCTTTTCTTTTCTTTCTTTTTATTTCTAAGGATATTAATCATTATGAACGCGTTGGTGTACGTTATTTTCGTTCACATTTAATAATAACAGATGAGCAAGCAGCTGAAATAAGTGATAGTGATGTTGATGATAATGATGATGAAAAAGAAAATGATCAATTCGATATTGATTGGAATAAACATGAACCTTATTTACGTAAACTTGATTTAAGTGATTGGAAAAATCAAGATCATTATAAAGTATTAGGTTTATCAAAATTACGTTATAAAGCAACACAAAAACAAGTACGTAATGCACATAAATTAATGATATTACGTTATCATCCTGATAAATCTAAACGTCTTGAAAGTGAACGTTTTTCATTAATAACTCATGCATTTGAACTTCTGTCAAATCCAACATTAAGACGATCATATGATAGTATTGATCCTAAATTTGATGATTCAATACCAAATCCAACAACAGCTGACAATTTTTATGAACTATTTGGACCAGTTTTTGAACGTAATGCACGCTGGTCTGTACATCAGCATGTACCATTATTAGGAAATGATGATGCTTCATTTGAACAAGTGAATAAATTTTATCGATTTTGGTATGATTTTGTTTCTTGGCGAGAATATTCTTATTTAGGTAAATAGATAAAAAATATAATTTACATTTTCATAAAGAAATCTTTTTGTTTAGATGAAGAAGATAAATCTCAAGGACAAGATCGTGATGAACGACGTTATATTGAAAAATTAAATCGTGCTGAAAGACAAAAACGTAAAAAAACTGAAATAACACGTTTACGTACATTAGTTGATCGTGCTTATGCACTTGATCCACGTATAAAAAGACAAAAAAAAGAAGAACAACAACGAAAAGATGATGAAAAAATGCGTCGTAAACAAGAAATTGATAAAAGACGACAAGAACAAAAACAAAAAGAAACTGATGAAGCAAATCGTATTGCCGAAGAAAAACAACGTGTAGAAGAAGAAGCAAAACGTAAACAAGATGAAGCTAAACGTGAAAAAGACGCACAAAAAAAATTAATGAAGTATGTCATTAAAAAATCTTCTCAGTCTCAAATAATGATGCCAAATTCCGATCAACTATTTATGTTCACTGTCGAGGGACTGTTTTCAATTGATCAATCACTTTTGAATTCAGACTCAGTACAACAAAGTAAAATCCAGTGAGATATGAAAAATCTCAAAAGGATAAGTTCCTTTAGACCTTCTGTTCAGAGTTATGACCATTTTACTAGAATTTTAGTTTCTGGCATGGTATATACCAACAAATCGAATACTGGTATTTCAATCTGAGATTTTGCCTATGGACTAACCTGTTTGTTAGGTGAATTTCTTGAAAATTTTAGCTCGGGAAGGAAATACTCTTTTGAGCTGCAGTTTTCAGAGCGTTCTACTAACAAATAGATCTATATCAGAGACTAAAATTCTAGTCAAGTGCCTATAACTCTAAACAGAAATCCTAATGGGACGTATCCTTTTGAGGCTTCTCATTTCTCAATAGACTCTACCTTATGCTCTGAGTTCGAATTTAAGAGCGATTGATCAGTTGAAAGCATTTTCTTGTAAGATATGTTATTTGACTTTTCACGAAGTCAAGGTCTAACATACTTCTTTCTCATTTTGAGCAGGATGTCAAGTATCCCGACGATAGTGATAGACATTACTAGAAATTTGCATCAAGGACAATGAAGACGAACAGCTCCAAAAAATGATGTTGAGTATTGTTTAGTAATAGGTAGTAGTAAAATTATTCAGACTACCAGAAATCATAAAGAAACCAATGGACTGCATGAAATAAAAAAAAGAGGAATACTGTCCCACATGCTCCAGTGAGTATTCAAGAAGTCTGCAGTCTGCTAGTCGGATACCTGTATCCGACTATGGGTATGAAAAGTAACGATTTGTGGAGACACAAACTTCATTCGTAATCGTATAATTCATAGAAAATTTATAAAAAATTTTAGGACTACTGTTCAATAGCACTATTCTTGATCACATAGTTGACCGGTTGTTCTGTTAAACTATTCGCGATATGTCACAGTAATATAACCCACGTGTTGAGTAAGGATACGAAAAGTTGTGACTGTACAATACTCTATAGTTCTGCTGACTTTCTAGCATAGATCTATTTGAGTTGGAAGAAAAATAACGAACTATGAAACCCTGCAAAAGCTTTCCTTGCAATGGAAAGTTATAGATTTTCAGAAAACCAAAGAGATTTTAAAAGCCTAGAAATAATGTTAACCTCAGGCGTTTAAGATTTTCAACTTAATATGCTGAAAACTAGTTGTACATTGATGTAAATTTCTTAACTAAAATTTCAATTTTTTGAAGGATCTTCTATTACCGATGGGGATTTCTTTTCTGTATTCATTGTGTCTATTTTTAGGAAAGAAAAGAAACAATTACGTGATCTATGTAAAGAAGCTAATTATTTCAATGATTCTGCTTCACCACCAAATCTAAAACAAGTTGAACAAATTGACACATTGATTGAATATCTTCCAATTGATGATTTAAAAGCATTAAATGAAAAATTAAAAGAAGAAAATGCTGATCCACGTTCAATAATTTTATCTGAAATTAAAAAAATGGATGAACAAATACAACAATCACGTTTAGAATTATCACAACAATCATCATCATCATCATTAACATCATCATCAAATTCAAATTCAAAATTCAAATGGACATCAGATGAAATTGAATTACTTGTTAAAGCACTTCGCGTGTATCCAGCTGGTGTACAAAATCGTTGGTTAGTTGTACAAGAATATCTTAAACGTAGTGGTGGAAATCCACTTCGTTCAGTGCAAGATATAATGCAAAAAGCAAAAGATATAGCAAGTGGTAAAAAAGAAGTTGCAGAAACAATATCATCATTAGATCATATTGCACTGAATTCACATAAACAATCAACATTATTAGAAAATCAAGCTAAACTTAATCAATTAACGCTTAGTGAACGTGATTTAGATACTCCATTAACAACACCATGGACAGTGGATGAACAACGTATATTCGAACAAGCATTAAGAACATATCCAGCAACATTAGGTCCATCACGATGGGATCAAATAGCTGAATGTTTACCGACAAGAAGTAAAAAAGAATGTTTAGAACGTTATAAAGAATTAGCTAGAATGGTTCAAGCTAAAAAAGCAACAAACAAATCTTAAAAGAAAAAAAGAACAGTGCATCTATATTTGAAAAGATACAAAAAAAGAATTATTCAAAAGAAATGATAATCTTTCTCAATGCTTTTCTTATTACTATTTTTTTTTCACATTCTTTATTATCGTGTGTGAATAACTTTTGTTTAAAACAAAAATCTATATAAACTAGGCAATTGTTAAGCACATACTTCAAAAGGATTCCGACAAGATGAAATACAATTTGTGATGAAAGGAAGTTTTCTATTAATGTACATTGGTAATGATTCAAATTCTTTTATCTAAACTTTTCATCGTAGACGTCAGTAATTATTAATAATCGTATTTTATATAGGGGAGATAACAAAAGAAAGGGTTGATGTAAAAAATGTTAGATTAAAATGTGGGCTTTTTACATAGTAAATTTTAATCATTTATCGATATTGACAACAATGAAGTGAAGCTTTTGTCTATTTCTACAGTGTGACGAAGATTCGGTTTTATTAAGGTTATACGAATCACGCAAATATTATTGCATATAGTCTTCTTTACTAATAAAAGTGAGAAATGATGGTACGATAGTCATAAAAACTCTATTTTAAACACACTTAATCCAGGCATAGTGGCTAGTAAGACAAACTCACACAAACAATCTAAAGTAACATATCTATATCAATTGTGAATAAAAAAAAATTCGTTGTTCAAAGTCTGTAACATCATTTTTCACTGGAACTTAACCTTAATGATATTAAGTGCAGTTTTCATAAAACAACGTCAAATGCCAATGTCTAGCGACATCTAGAAACAAATAATCGAATTAAAATGAAAAACTCATGCCTAAATTACGTTAAATTGTATTTATATTTTTGAATTCTCTTATAATGAAATATTTTCTATGAAGATGAATGTTGACTTGATAGGTGACTACCATAGAAAGGTTTTATAAAATGAAGAAATTGTATTTTTTTTTCTTTTTTTTTTGAAGTTGCCTAGCCGAACAACGGCATAACTAATGCAAAATTAGCCTTTCTTCAACTTCAATCAAGTTTTTTTTCATTTCTACAAAAAAATGGTAAATCATTTAATACATAAAATACTTTTGAAATAATACTTTTCTCTAGGCTTTAACTCGCCAATTATATAAACAACAAGGTAGTAGTAGTAATGGTGGAAACAGTTGGATAGCTAATCAAAATGTTCGACGTCAACAAGAAGCTGATCGAACTTTACGTGAACGACAATTAGCACAAGGCCGTATTGATACTGAAATGCAAGAATTTGAAGCTAAGGCAACTAATAAACGACATGTGCGTGAACAAGCACGTGTTGAACGTGATCGAGCCATGGAAGAAGCGATTATAAAAGCACAATGTGAAAAAAAATTATCTACCGAAGCACGAAGTCAAGAAGAACGTTTAGCTATGGAACTTGAACGTATAAAACATGAAAAATTACGTGATGAAAAAATGCGACAACAAATTCGGTATTTTTGTCAAAAAAGAAAACTTGATTATGATATTCTTGTTTTTTGTTTGTTTATCTTAGTGAAACAAGCTATGAATTACGTGAATTAGAATCAAAATTACGGGCTGCTTATGTTCAAAAAGAACGCACAGCACAAATGGCTGAAAAAGAAGCTATCAAATTTGATTCCTATTTAGAAGATGCTGAAATAGCTCGACGTATGCGTAGTGAAAGTGATAAAGCTGAACAAGAACGTCGTCAACGTGAAGTTATTCGACAACAAGAAATGGTACGTTATAAACAAGAACTTGAACGACAACTTGAAGAACGTGAAATTGGTAAACAAAAAGCTTATGAAGAATTTCTACGAGAAAAATTGGTTATTGATGAAATTGTTAGAAAGATTTATGAAGAAGATCAACGGTAAGTTTATAAAACTAACAAAAAAATGTTTACTGACCAATTTTAATCACATATGATTCGTTTTATACTCAAACATAAGTTTTATTTTTCATGATTTCGATTTAAACAGTGTTTTTTTTTTCATTAGGCGAAAGTCAAAGAGGAAAGGTATGTCGTAACGATGCCTGAGATGATGTGTCATCATGTATCGAAATAGTAAATCTAGTTGAACGAATAGATAAAATTGAATACCTATATATTCATGGTAGCTAGCTTTCAGTTATTTTAGACGTATCTAAAAGTCCTTGTTATACTTATACTTAACGTTTTGGTCAGATTTTACCTTTCGGATGGACGAACACATACTACATAGTTCAATAGCCGCAAATTCTGTTTTCATAGAGTTGCTGCCATTTCGATCTTCATGCTGGATAAGCTTTTTTTGTACCCTGATTGGGGAAGAAAGGTTCTCAAGTATGAATCACCATTCGAACTTATATTAAATTCAAAAATAAGCCCAGACAAAACTAGCAGAAGTCTATAAAGGTTGGTTTCTGTGCACTCTTCTTCCTAAGTAACTACAGTTTTACTAAGGTTTTTTTTTATCTTTGTCAAGGTATTTGTGAAAAAATCGAATTAGAAAATTGCAAGATAAAATTTTGCCTATAGATAGGTCTCATGAATCTTAGAATGCCTTGGAAATTTGAGTTCAAATGGATGTACTGTTTCTGAGATATTGAATATTCAATATTTTAAGAAGAATACATCCCTTCGAATTCAAATTTACAGGGTATTCTAATGTCCATGAGATCTACCAAAATACCTCGCCAGAGTTAAAAAGATCAGTAAAATTGTAATAACTTGGCAAGAAAAGTACAAAAGGATAAACTCCTATTAGTATCATCAAAGACGTTCTCGCATGATCCAAATTTTCTAATGTTTACCTTCCATACGAATTTTTTTTTATTTCACTCTCCCTTAACCTTACCTTAGTTGGAAGTAGATCTGATGGATTCTACCTTGAAAACTCTAAAAGTAATAAATAGCAAAATATTATCACGTTAAAGATGTGCAGGGTAAGCTTTTGTTTTTGTATGCTGACTGAAACAAGTTTTCTAACCCTTATATTTATCCTGCAAAGTTAGCAGGTTAACATCGCACGTCTGTAATACTGATCGTCCATATATATTAAATTCATAATCATCGTAAGTTAATAAATGAGACAAAGCATGAAATAATTATAAAACAAATGTTACTCAGACATCAAGTCCAATTACACAATTACTTAATGTAAAGCATAATGACAAGAAAACTCTTTGCAAATAAACTTATTGATTTCAATTCTCAAATCTAGGATCAAATATATTTCCATTCTTTAATTTCATAGCTTTTCAATTCTAAGCTTTACACATCATTCAAAAGCTTTTAGTGATCTTCAAAATACCAGTAGTTGGCGTTAGGATTTTTCTCTTGAGATACGATGTCCTTTTTATCTCTTCAATATAGTGAAATGGAACGTAAATTGGAACGTCAACGTGCTACACGTGAATTCATAGTTGAATTTAAACGTAAACGTGAAGAATGGAAAGCTTTGGAACGTCAACGTATGGAAGAAGAAAATCGTCGTATAAAAGAATTTGCTAAAGCTCAAGAACAACGAGAAGAAGTAGCTAAAGCTGAAAAACGTGCACGTGAAGAAGCATTAGATAAAGTTCAACGTACATTAGCTGAACAAATAAAACGTGATCGTGAAGAACGTGAAGAACAAGAATTAGTTCGACAAGAATTGTATTTGGAAGAACAAGAACAAGCTCTACGAAGACGTGAACGTGATGAAATGGAAGCACGTATTAGACAACGTCTTGAATTACAACGTGAACGTGATGAACAAATACAATTTAAACGTTTACGTAATGTAGAAATTCAACAAGAAGAAGAAAGATTTAGACAACAAGTTTGAGAAAAAAAAATTCATTATAAAATTTTTATTTTCTTTTTTTTGCATATGTATAGTTAATGGCGAAATTTGCTGAAGATGATCGTATTGAACAAATGAATGCTCAAAAACGTCGTATGAAACAAGTGGAACATAAAAGAGCTGTGGATGTTTTACTTGAAGAACGTCGACGTCAAATGGCAATTGATAAAGTTTGTATTTTGTTAAATATTTCATACAATAATTTATATATTGATTTATTTATTTAGCAACGTGAAATTAATGAACGTGTTGAAGCTGAACGTATTGAACAAATTCGTAAAGAAATTATCGAAGAAGAACGTATTAAATTACTTCGTGAACATGCTCATCGTTTATTGGGATATTTACCAAAGGTAACAAAAAAATAAATAAATAAATCAAAGAATTTAAAAAATATATATTATATTATTTAGGGTGTTATTCGTGATGAAAAAGATCTTGATCATCTTGGCAGTGATTTCAAAAATGAATTCAAACGACGACAAACCAATATGCAAAATCCAGATGGATGGGACAATATGTGAACATTATCTTTCTTTTTTTTTTCAACAAAAAAAGTCAAATAAACACATACGTTTATTTTACAATTAGTCTTTATAATATTAATGAATCAAAAACAATGAAATCGATAGAATGAAAAATAGGAATATAAATTTTATTTTTTTCAGACATAAACCAAAAGACAACCGTAGAGAATATACAACACATAATATGCATCAAGATTGAATTTGAAACAGTAAAAATTCGCAGTATTGACAGCTACAAGCTTGTTTCTAGAAAAAAAGTCACAACCACGTTGATACTTTATGTTGCTTTCATACGAAAAAAAGTATTTTGTAAAGTTGAAAAAAATATTATACTATAAATAAATAATGATTAATGATACCTCGTTTTTTATAATTATAATGATGTAAATAAAATATATTGAATAAACACATGGGCAAAAAGAAATATTTTAAGTACGATTTTTCAGTGATGGATAATAACATCAAAATGAAATAAGAGCGTAATTATAAGAAATTACAACGTTTATTTCTCGATTTATTATTATTCGTTAAAGACTTTTTTTTTACAAATAAATGAATATTTATAATTTTTGTTATTAAACTTTTCATAATGTACTAATAGATTTTTTACAATAATTATTTTTGCAAACGTATTCAAGGTTAATCTAGAAAAAAAAATATTTGTTTACAAATTACTATCTATCCCTGTAGAATATTCTCGATTATACGAGTCACTTCAAGTATTTGAATCATCATATTCGCACACACAATAGACAGGCATATAAATATATGCATACAACCATTTTCTTCCTCAAGCTTATTTACCGAAGTGAAATCGCTCAAGCGTAATCAACAGTACACATATCCATATATACTTCACTTAAGAGACACTTTTGCTTCAAATAACATAACGATGACTACTGTACCGTACACAGATCCAGCTCTTGTTAATTTACCTTCATCGTTCGATATTGCTCGTCGCGATGATTTCTTTGGTTTTTCTAATCCAATGCAAGCAATCGAAACGATTGCTCCAACACCAAGAAATCCTGATGGTACTATTCAACGACCGACTCAAATTATAACTGTTAGTGGTGGAGGTATTCCACCGGATCTAGTTTTAGAATCAGCAGGTGGAACATTTTTTGATATGCGTCCACCAAGTGAAATATTTGCTGATATGGATGCAAGATTAAATCGACAACGACAAAATATTCTTAATTCACCACAAATGTTGCAAATGCTCCAACAGCCACCACAAAAATATTAGAACATAAAACAATTAATTTATAAAAATTCTCTTTGTTTGGTATTTAAAATTTTCATTGAGAAATAAATATAATGTACAATCAAATTTCTTTTTTTTCATTGTTGTTCTCTAGAATGTAAGAATAAGGATCTTGAAACGAGAATTCATCAGTGTATGTCTGCCTGTAATATAGTTATTATTATATGGTAACTATAGTCTGAATGACTATCTGATAGCTATGGTAATAATGGTACAAATTTAATTTCACCTACGCATTAGTATTTAAGTCTCAGGACGAAGCATTCGAAACCAGTGTACATTTCGTATTTCACTACATGCAATGAAATATTGAGTAAAACGAAAGTCATAAACGATCATATTTCTCGTTATCACATAAGGAGAAATACTTTTAGAATTGACGGTCATTGTTATTAGATTATTGTATGGTTCGATGGATTATTCAATGATGTATATATGAGGATATGATATGATAATTATTAAGAATTATAGAGTGAGTCTGAACATATGATCATGATAAACTAAAAACACATTATTTTAACAACGTTAATATAACTAATTGTAAATAAATTTATTCGTTTCTAATATGCAATGTAAACGTCTTTGAAAAAATGTAAAACTTTGTCATGTCATATTACGAGTTTCTAACTAAAGAAATTTCTGTTTTGTTCGAAAGAGTTAAGTATGAACTGCAAATTTTGTATCAGACATATTTTACCAGAACGAATTTGATCGAGAGGAACAGTCGAAAAATAAAACGGTTTTTCAACTTGTAAAGTCTGTGTGTCGGAATTATTTTGAGTTACGTGAATGAATCAAATCCGAAAAAAAAGCACATCAACAACTTTATCGATATCATCTTTGGCAAAATTTGTTAGATTTGCTCGTGAGCCTCTATTTAAGAAAATTTGAAAAATCAAATTTTTATAAAAGACAATCTTTTCTGAGAAAGGGTTTTTTTAGAAAAAGAAATCTATATTTTGATACAAAAACCAAGAGTAAATTTAGCTTCCGATACACCATTGAAAAGAGTACTTTTCACGCTATAAAAATTAGCATTAAATCTGTTTTTTTTATTTCTCTTCTGATTTAAAAAAAATTAACGGAAAACAAAAAATGCTGTTGTCAGATAATGAAGTTACAAGAACATTTTTAGAGATGTTTGGTTTTGGACTTTTTCTCCTCGTCAGGTTCGTTCTGAAAAAACACTTTTGGTACAAAATTTGTAGTTCAAGCATTAATCTTCGTAACAAAAAGAAAATAGTTTCGTGATTTAGAAGTCGACAATATGATATCACAGAGTCTGATGTTTTTATAAAGATTCTTGCATCATACAGTGTGAGTTAAAAGTCTGGTTCCCATTTTTTCTTTTGAGTCATGTATTAAAACTACACAACATTAATTTAATTCAATTACATGCTTGGATAGCAGTGATCGAGTACTATATATATACACCTGTTCAATTCGAAAAACTATTGAATATGAAATACAATAAGAAAATAACAAGAAAAACTACAAAATGATAATAAAAATGTTTGAAGAACTTTTTGTTGTTCAATAGAAATTTGTTTATACGGCTTTTATAGAGCTTCCGACGGCACATCTTTTGAAAAACAATCAAGATGCTATCACTTTCTTAAGCCAAGATACACGCAAAATATGCAAGTCTTCCAAACATTTTTATTTTGTTAAATACGGTGAGAAATGGCACTATCATGCATTTTCTTTTCATTTTGAGTATGGAAGAAACCATCAAAAGAAGTCAATAGGGTTTATTCTCATAGTTTTTGTATAGCTTTTCACGAGACATTGTTTGAAAGAGAAAACAAGATTTCATTATTTGTCTGTGCAGAGATGTTCGCTAAGCAAACTTTGTTGCAAACATTTTGAGACATTACATATTTCATAGTATTTAATATTTTGACTATAATACCGTCATTTCGCAATGAAACTCAAAATGTTTTTTTTTTACCAAAATGATCAGCAAAAACAGCTCTATCAAGGCTGATAAAATGAAAAGTTTTCTGAATACTTTTTGTTTTTCATGGTTGACTGACCATGGAAGCATCGTATAAAAACATTATCATTCTGTAGTTTTTCATGTCATTTTTTTCTTAATATTGAGGCTTGTTTTTCTTATTGTATTTCATATTCAAGATTTTTTCGCATTGAATAGGTATATATATATAGTACTTGATCTCTGCTATTCAAAAATATAATTGAATGAAATTAATGTTGTGTAGTTTTAATACACGACTCAAAAGAAAAAGTTGCGACAGACTTTTGACCCGCACTGTACTGAAATGTTTTTTTTTCAGATTCTTCCCAGTTATTATCGTCGAAAAGAAAACTCAAAAATATACCTACACCAAATTTATGTCCGCTACTACATACAGCATACTTATTTTAAATATTTAAGTATTATATATTATATACAATTCACAAGAAAGTCTACGTAAGACTAGAAAAACCCTAAAATGGTTCCATTTCATGGATCTCTGGAGCCGAATTATTACTGTTTTACTCAATTTTCGATCCAGCTTTAGGTATTTCAAAAAAAATCAAATATAACGGTGTTTCGATCTAAAATGTCGCTCATAAAAAGGTCAAATGACTAGTACAATATCCTGAAAGTTTCAATCGGAAAGAATGTTTATCTGTTGAAATACGAAATTTTCGGAAAGTGATCGTTGACCACTAAAATCTAGTTTACGTGGAACTTCAATATCTTAACAAAGGAACACTCTGTTCAGCTAAAACTTTCAGGATACTTCCAGAGTCATCAAATCTATCTACACACAAAACTTGAGGTCAAAATTCCATTATTTGATTTTTCGGTAAATGTCTACAACTGAACCGAATATTAAGTAAAATGGTCATAACTCGGCTCTAGAAGTCCATGAACACGAACTATTTTAGGATTTTTCTAGTCTTGCGGAGACCTTCTTGTGAACAAAATATGAGCTGAAATAGCGAGCATTGATTCAGATAGTTCTGTCGTCACTCATCACTTGAAATTTAAAATAAAATATTAAGATCAGTATCAAAAAAGAAGAATTGAATAGAATCTCATCATTCGATTTCTCGAATAAAAATCCACCTTTCACATGAGTCTCTCGACACTTTCATTTCATATTCAGTTTCTTTATGTAAACTAAGGAATATTTTCCTATCAGCTAAAGATCTCTAAAGAATATAGTAATAGAAAATATGAAGCTTGTGCGTACAAATTTGATCTCGTTTGTAATGGAACGGTGTTAGCTTTCAACGGATATAAAATAGTATCACTAAGCTTGTTTAAAATATCATATTCATTAATTATACAAGTGAGATTGAACTACATTTTTTTAAAAGTACTTAAGGCCCTCTCAAGAATCGATGTCTGATCAGGAACGTTTGAATGGCATAAAATTCTCAGTCCTGTACCATGACGTTTGAGGAAGATATACGCCAAACAAGAGCCAAAAATAGCTAATTTCATTTTCAAAAATTCTATGTGGTCTTCAGTCTTTACATTTAATATTTTTTTTAATTTGAAAGACCATGTCAGAATGCAGTGCCTACGATGGCCCTTTCCCTAAACTCTTTCTTTTTAAAGAAAAAAAGGAATCGAAAGTTCAATGACCCAAAAAACACTCTAAAAATGGCACTCTAATTATATAAATGTTTGTATATATAATACAAGCAGAGCTTAATAAAAAAAAAACGAGCTCTCATAAGCACTACAGTTTTACGCGCTCTTTCACACAAAAAAAAAAAGATTTGACTTTATATCATTTTTGGAAAAAAAGAGATACTGAGTACAATTTTTTGTCATTTATGAGAGATCAAGACACGGGCTATCTTTCCCTACATTTATCTTAATATCGATCATTCTGACGAACAGTGACTTTTCTGAGAAGGGGAGGGGAGGAGGGCTTAAGTTTTCACAACATAGGCAAATGCTTCTTATGACGACATTGCCTCGTTTGAGCACTTTTCCTAGTTGTACACTTAAAAAATGTCTGGCAACTGAAGAAAATAATATTATGGAATTAATTAGAAGAATTGAGTATACTTGCGATGAACATAGCAGAATGAGTATAGTTCTTTTTTTTATACAATATAGTAATCATCATATTACAATAAGTGACTACTAGACTTCCTACAACCTTATATGCATTCGATTGAAATACACAAGTTCAGATTAGTCGGTGACATTAATATATTCTTTTTTTTTGTGATAAATATATAATTAAAAAGACAAATCGATGTTCACTTGTATTAAGTAGAAATAGACTTGTTCCCATATGAATGTTATTGTCTTATTTAAGATTTTATTCAAATATCTCTGAGAAGCAAAAATTAGATGTTTTTCTTTTATTTTGAAAGAGATCAATATTAGAAAGAACTTAATCTCTATGAATATGCAATTCAATTTCATAAATATTAGTTATTTTCTAACTAGTTTGCTGATAGTAAAACTTTGTTATTAGATGTCGTTAGAAACTCATCTAATTTCGTCACAACGATGAGATTTTTCATGTTTGTACATAGTGATTCATTTCATCTCCTATATAAATATTCTAATATGATTGAAAATTTTAGTTGTTGCTATTATTTTAAATGGTTTATGCAGTAATTCAACCTATTTTTATTAAACTTTTCGTTCAACTTAGTAATATTATTGTATATTCTATGATGACTAATGCGAAAACCTTTGCTTATTTTACAGAGAGAAAATGCACATGACATCAAAGTGTAATATTCTTGCGACTGAAATGAATAAATAGTTAATGATCTTTAGTCCACTTTTTGCATTTGTACTCATTATGGATTCCATAATTTGCATATCTTTTTTCGATCATCTATTAAGCACTAATGAATATTTTTAGGCCTATTCTTCTCATATTCTTATTTTTCTTGACTGTCAGTCAAGGGTCTTATTACATATACTTCGGTATAAAATTTTCATCTGAAAAAATAGACCTTGACTTTCTGACAAGGTCCCTTAGACCGAACCTTGAATGATGAGGTAAGACGCGTCTTTCCAGTAAGATTCTTGTGTTCTTTATTTCTTACTTGATTTTGTTTTTTTTTCTTGCATTATTTGCCTTATTCTTGTAATCTAACGAAGAAACTATTCGAGCTGTAACTCAGTGTTTGAGTTCATTTTGAATTCAGAAAAAAGTGTCAGTAAAACTAGAAAAAGTTTAAAATAGTTCACGTCCATGGCCTTCTAGAGCCGAGTTACAAGTATTCTGCTGAGTTTTCAACCTGAAACTCAGTTCATAGATAGGTCTAATGACTCTTATAATGCCATAAAAATTTCAGCGAAAAAGAATGTTCCTTTGTCGATATATTGAATTTTCACGTAAACAGAAGTTTTTGGTAAATGCTTAAAACAAATCGAAAAAATAGTCATAGCTCAGCTCTACAGTTCAATAGATCGAAACCATTGTAATCGTTTTCTAGTCTTATTGAAACTTTATTGTGAGATCAATATGAATTCACATAGCGGACTACAGTTAGGATACTTTTCTCGTAAGTGTTGTCTTGAATATATATCAAGAAGAATCGCTGCAACAAAAATACAATTTCAAATCTATTCCATGAAAAATACATACATTTTATTATAATTCGTTTTCCTCATAGTCATTACTTGGAATTGATTTGAACAATAAACAATTTGCTTTTTATTACTATAATTTTATTTTATTTTGAAGTTTACTTAATAATAGAGATATGTGTTTAGATTGTTATATTCTTTATATAAATAATAATAAGTTGACTGTATTTATTTTGTTCAGTATAATATATATTTCTACAATATTGTTTTCTTTCTTTTGAGACATAGGCACATTGAATGACTAATGAGATTTTTTTTTTTAAATGTTGCTTTTCTTTAAAGTATTCTGTTCAGATGAGCGAGAGGTTGATGTAAGCAGTTTTTAAAAAAAAATGGTATACTGCACTGCAAATATATTTTATAATTATAATATTAGAGTATAATTAATGACTGTAAGTCCTTCTCAAAATTAAAGATTAAGCTTCTTGTCTAAATACTATAATCGTCGGTATATGACAACATAATTATTTTTGATAAATTTTGAATTGGATTTTCTTAGTGACATAATAAAAGAAAAAAAGCCAGGAAAAACTCTTACCTTAATTGATTAGTTCATTTTATTTATAAAGTTGTATTTCTACTACAATTTTTCTTTAAAAATTAATTCTCATCCCAACTATGGCGTAAGCCACACGTGACATTTATTTTGAAGATAGACCAGAATCTATTTTCTTTTATGTCAAAATATGCTTGATTCAACTCCAAGAAATTATAAATAAGTTAATAATTCTTTCTAGATTCTTATGTTCTTCGTGAATGAAACAAGATTCTTTTTTACTATTGAGCTTCAGACTAGAGTCTTTTATTCTGTTCAATGTAAAATAATCTTGACGCAACGACCAAGAAAAACAACAACTTGAAAACAAAAGATCCAAAGAACGTCGATTAGTATGAACTATATATGAATATTTCACATTAGATAAGCAAATTAAAAAATCGAAATAGCTTGAATGATCGAATTAAGATTAGTTCTCGAATTCAATTACATAGACTACTCGACTATAATAAGAAAAGAAATTATGTAAATTTCACGAAAGAAAAATCTAAAGCATAGAATTTGATCTAAAAAACCGAATGATGTTATTAGTGTCATAATATATTACAAAATAATTTTTTTTTCTCAAGCCTCCGTGTAAATTGAATTTGATTATCAAATTAGGAAACGAAAATAGTTGAGATCATCACATTAGGAATGAAAAAGAACAATCAATTTTTAACACTATATGTTTTTTTGTCACGATTGCTGTTCACCAACGAACAATTAGTTTTGAATAGAAATTAGATGAAAAGACTGAACAGATGTTGTCGAGAAAATCATGAGTTATTTTCTAAAAAGATAAAATCTTATGATTGTAAAAGAACGAGAAACTCGAAAAATCTTTTGAAATCGACGAATACTAACTGACCTCTTTCCTATTACGGAGACGAACTGTAACTGTTACATTACATTAAGAGTAGTTTTGTACAGCCTATGTTAACCTTTAATAACTATATATGGTTTCTCCATAATTTTTCATGTCATATCTCGACTTTCTTTCTTTAGTATGTACGACAAGAATAATTAACGATCGCGCAAGTAATAGCTTAAAAGAAAACACAAAAAGATTTATTATCTCATACAATTTAAGCATATTCGGTAAGATATTTATTAAAATTCTATAGAATAATTTTTTTTTAATCAAATTTGTTTTTACTAGTAAAATATTGTTATGTATAAATTGAATGTTGAACTTATTCAAAATGTAAGATCAATAAATATTTGATTGATGTACATAACACTTTGTATCCTTGGAAAAGTAAGGCTTTTCTATTATGTTGTCAGATGAAAAAATAATTTAATCAGTGATTGTTAAAATTATCCAACAAATAGATAATTTCAGTTCAATCTATTGATTTATTTAATTTTTATTGACGATACAATCACAGCATGTCGTTTTCCATCCTTTCAAAATTATCCAATGACTTATTTTTGCAGACTATTGTCCGTCTATTGTAAGTCGAAGTTTTCTTTATAATACATTATTCAATCGAACAAATTGTTTTCGACATAATAAGTACTTTTTATTGTGACTTTTCTTTGAATAATGGTTAAAAAACAATGGTTGTTTTTTCACCCATGCCGGAAATTATCGACGAAAAGATGATAAAAGACCTTTTTTCTTCATATGATGTTTACTCTATTTTATTGTTCAATATATCAATAGCAAGAGTACTACAAAAAGCATGACTTAGTCTATTTGAATAGATATGTTACGTTGAAAAATTGTGCCGATTGCCGTCTATGTATGCACCAATGACAGATAGACTCTTCTTGTATAGTCTCATTCATGCATGCATTGAAGAAGATATGAAAAATTGTTCTAACATTGTGGATTTCTAGGAACTCTTTTTTTCATATAAAACTAATTATATACGTTTGTTACGTTATAAATAGAAGGAGTAAGAAAAGCTTATTGGAGCTCCAGGATCATATTACATATGTACCTCACGAAACATAGATATATCAAATGAAACTTAACATAACGTGTTCTGCTAAATTTTATCTTCTATCTATATGGACGTGACGTACAAAAGTTGGCCGTATATTTAATGAGATGTGTACTTAAGCTGTTTTGGGAATACGGTAAGCTTTTTAATTATGATATTTATAATGTAACAAGGGTATGTAATCAGTTTTTTATGAAAACAAATTCACACAAATCCACGCTTTTAAAACAATTTTTCATACTTTCTTGATACGTATGAATGAGATCGTACAAGAAGGCCTCTCTGTGATAGATGTATACATAGGAGAACATCAGCACAATTTTCTAATATGAAATATCTATTGAGATAGAATAATTCGTACAATTTGTAGCACTCTTGCTACTGATATATTGAACAATCATATTGTTTAAACATCATATGAAAAAAAAATTTCTTTTGACCCTTTGTTATTGAAAAATTTCTGGCAAAGGTCAAAGAGAAATATTTTTTTTAACCCTCATTCAAATAAAAATCACTAGAGAAGAGTACTCATGAGGTAGAGTACAATTTTTTTTTCTATTGATTAATGTATTATAAAGAAAATTTCAACCTACAAGAAGCTCGCAACAGCTTGCAAAAATAAGTAGTTGGTTAATTTTGAAAAGATGAAGAACAGCATACTGTGATGATATTGTTAATAAAAAATATACTAGAAAGACTATGGGCTGTAATATAACGAAAATTCGATCACTCTAGCTCAACTAGTTTTAGAGATATATACAAAATGAAATAAAACTGTCTATTGTTTGGATAATTTTGATAAACACTGCATGTATGACAAAGACATTTTCCATCAATATGCAATACTTTTTCGTTTATCAATATTATTTTTATCTTGATTGAGAAAAATTTATTTTAAGCTTTTCTCTTAGTTCGCTATTTGAGTTTATCTACTTCATTTCAAATGACTCTTCACAATAATTAGTACTAAATAATAAACGTTATGTTTTGTTCAATACTAGTCATCATAAAAATAGGCGTTTGAAGTATTGTATGAATATAATTTACAAAAGATGTATGGCAATGACATTCTTTTGACTGTTATTATTACTTGAATAAAAAGCGAATGAGGAAGAGCAGTATCAGATGTTATTATCTTTTCTTTAACTTGAGATGAGAGCAGTCATATAGTTCTATTAACGTCTTATTACGTATCACTATATTTCAATAGATCATTTCATAAGTATATAGGTCATTTTGATTTTTATTGTTCTTCAAAACTTTCAAATCATATAAAGTCAATTAGTGCCATTGATGAAGGTAATACGGTGATTTGCTTTGACAGGTGTGTCTCTAAATGTGACGCTTGGGAGTGTTTCATTTTCTTTTAACGCAAAAATATAACGAGCTTATACTTAGGAAATATTTTTCAAGAGATTGTAAGGTCAGCCTATGAAACGTTAACTGAATTAATATTCTTAGAATAGCATGAAATGAATTTCTTGACGTTGATATTTCGAGTTAATAATGTTGAAAATAATAATACAAACAGTTGCGATACAAATTATATAAACAATCTTTTAGTTCGAGTTAAGTGACAAAGAATTAAGACGAATAATCATGATTTTCTTCTTATAATTACGGCATGGATGAAATTGTTGCCCAATATAATTTGTTAAATATTGACTTACTATATTTAGATATCAACAGTTATGACAGTCGAATTGAATGCACGTGCAGTTGACGTAGATTACTAATCTTAAATCATCTGCTGTAGTAACCTATAATGCTATTCATATTCTTCTTCTTGCTACACAGCTTTTACCAAGTCGAACGTATAAAAAATTTTTATGGATTAATATAAAAAATTTTTATGGATTAATATAAAAAATTTACTATTATTTTTATATCGAAAGCTAAGTTCAATTTTCTCTTCCAGATATTTTCTACTTTTAATGCGGTATGTTCCAGTCTCAAGGACGATCGTAAATCTTTTTAAAGATGATTAATGACAACATTATATGACATGCCGATATAAAATTTGTCTCTTTTATGAGTTTTTTTCACTTTCGTTCTACAAATTGACGTCATTGCATTTCTTTCATATACACACTATAGATGTAGTGAATGACAAATAGTTTACTTCCGTTAGACTACATACTTAGAAAATAAACCAGCATCATTAGAAATACAGGATGTGAACATAACAAGATGTATAGAATTATCTGGAGAAATCATTTTCTCGAGAAGACAAGAAATTAATAGCGTTCAGTAGGCCTATCAGACCAAGATTCATGTAAAAGAAAAGGTAGCTAGTACTTGCCGATTACTATTGAAATTTACCTCAGTTCTTCAATATTACTCTCTAATAGAATTATTTATAACTTTATTATATATATATATCTGTTATATATCACTAAATGTCGCACAGTTCATGTCTAAGAATTTCCATTAAAAGAATAAGATTTTTCTATTATGGAGAAACTTTTTGTTTGAATTGCTCAATGTTTACTCTCATATAGCATATGTATTAGAAGTAAAAATGAGTTCTAACTTAAAACTACCATCTTAGCGTTAACTGTTCCATATGTAAAATAATGCCGAAGCAATGAGACTTAATTTCAATACTAACATCAATCTGTTTTGACATTCTTAATGTTAACAAAGAAAACAAAATGTTTATCGATTATATTTTCCAGATGTTTTGCAAGTATTATTATCTGTTAACTTTGATATTATCATAAATTCTGTTGTTAATTATCTATTGAATGTTTCTTTTTTCTAGATATTTTAATTGTTTAAATAAGTTTTCAATCATATAATAAATGATGAATTTAACAGATAATACAACTTCAAGAGTGACAAGTCTTTTTGATTATAAATTACAATTAGTTGAACAAATTATTTTAGGAAGTATATTTATTGTTGCATTAATTTTTAATACACTTGTATTGATGATTATGTTAATTAAACGACATCGACGTATGACAAGGATGGCTTTTTTTATTTTAAATCTTACAATAGCTGATTTATTAGTCGCATTTTTTAGTGTTTTACCTATGCTTATATGGAAATCAACAATAACATTTTTCGGTGGAGATTTTCTATGTCGCATTGTTGCTTTTCTTATGTTAGCTGTAACATATATCTCAGTTTACACGTAAGTTATGTTACATTTTTTTTTCTATTCAAATATAAATAAATATTCGAGAATATTATTTTCTAAGAGTAATAAGCATCTCACATGAGATACAACATGCTCTTGACGAGAGCCGTGTCAAGATAATCTTATGGTACTAGAAATATAAGAAAATGATATTTGTTGAACAAATAGTTATGATCAATGTTCATGAAAAACAGAGTTTTTTTGTAAGCAGATATACACTTATATCGGTCAATCAGCTTTCGTCATTTCATGATTTTATAACCAGTGTAAAGATAAAACCGCATATACTAAAAATAACTTCAAATAAAGATAAAGCTAATTCTTATTTACAAGATGAGATATATCCGACCCCTGGGTGGTATTCGTGTCACAATGAAAGAATTTCAGTGGATCTAGGAATACCTACTGGGATGCATTATAATAAGGCTCATAAAGTTTGACAGATTTGTTGCACACAATGGGGAAAGACTTCGTTTTGTAGTCAAGCATCTTTGGGTGTTATGAACATAATTAAGCTTTAGTTTATTTTTAAAGTGTTTAGAAACCAGTATGGTGTCGAAATCAATTAGAATAGTATTAGCGTACATTTGTTTTATAAATAACATAAAAGAGACTAAAAAAAAACCACTGACTAGTATAGTAATAGTTTTGGACCTATTGAAAAATATTCACGTAAGACCAAATGAATAAACTTTCATCTGAAACTGAATTTATTCAGATGGTTTTTGTAACAAAAAACAATGATTTAAATGATCATAATCTTCAGAATGAATTGATTTTTAAGAAGTTTTTAGAGTACATTAGAAATTGTGTTCTTTTTGAATATGAATTTCGAAATTTCGACTCAGTTTTTGTTCGAAAGTAATGAAATAATCCTTGAAAAGCGGAAAAAATTAATTTGGATTAAGAATTTTTCTTTTTTGTATTTCCACTGTGACGATTCGAAATTAAAAATTAGCATCCTTATTTATATATCAACCTATCAATTAGAAGCAATCCTATAAAATGCACTATTTGAAGTTTTTTGTCTTTCGGCAAAGCATCTTAATTTTCATTTTTTCCTAAATACTCATTTTTGAAATGCCGACCACCATTTTACATTAAAAGAAGCTCTTAAAAAAATCCTTGTATTCTCACTTGGATAAAAGCTACAGCTTAGTGAAATGTCGCATTTTGTAGAGAAGTGTTCGAAGTATAAAATAACCGGCAACTTCTTGTCTAAAAATTTTCTGATCACTGGTTTGATCATAGCAAATCAAAAAAAATACGCCTCTTGAATTTTTCTAGAACTCAAATCAGTACGCGTCGAACTTTCACTTTAAAATGTCAAATTCATTGCCTATTTTTGTTTTTTCTTATAGTCTTGTTGTAATGGCCAATGATCGTTATCAAGCTATAGTTCATCCACTTTCAACTTATACATGGACACCTCGTACAGGTCTTATGCATATGGCAGGTGTATGGTGTTTAAGTCTTTTATTAGCATCTCCACAATTATTTATTTTTCGTTTGGCTCAGCATCCAGCATATGGAAAGAAAACATGTATGGCGAATTTTTTAGGACCTAATCGTGCATGGGAATTAATTTATATAACATGGACAATAATTCTACAATTTATTTTACCAATATGTATATTAATATTTTGCTATACATCTGTATATATAATAGTTAATAGAAATTTTTCAATGTATCGAACATCAGATAATTCAAAAAGAAAAAATATTCCAAATTCACTATCGAATAGAACAGGAAAACTTTTTGACGGTGTTTCAACATCAACAACAATAATTGACACAAAAACAAAAAACCTTTTAAATAATCATAAACATTTTGATCATCCATCAGTTAAATGTGCAAATGTAACAAATGAAACACTTTCAAATGAATCTTCATTACATAATGTGCATGATCTGATGTATCCAGTTGTATTTCGTCTTCGACGTTCACATATTGATTTAACAAAAGCTCAAATGATAACTACCATCGATGGGCAACAATTGCAGCAACGTTGTGGTGCTAATCATTTTTTATCACGAGCTCGTCTTAAAACAATTAAATTAACATTTATTGTTGTTCTTACTTATATTCTTTGTTCAACACCATTTTATATTGGATCAATTATAATGGCATTACATGAAAAATTTATTTCACAAAAAACAATGAGTATGAAAAAAAAATCATTTTGTTACATTTTCAGTTTTTTTTTTGTATATAATCTTTTAGATTGGCTGATGACTATATTTAGTCTTTTATTTAATTTAAATAGTTGCTCAAATCCAATAATATGGCTTACACTTAGTGGTTCTCTACTTCGGTGAGTCTTAGTTTCACTGGATCGAAATATTTGTTAATAATATGACGAAAGAGAAATCTTATATTTTTGAGTGTAATGTTGACAAACTTCAGAATGGAAGATCATCTGATCGTTCGAAGTCTTGAGATTCATTTTTATACTTCAAATCAAAAATACTAACTAGGGCTAGAAAATAATACTAATTAGATAGTAGTTGTAAATGATTTGCTCGAGATGAGTTCGTAGCTAAGTAACCGTCATATTGTAAGTACGTGAAGAATTGCGTTCATTTTTTTTCTATTTTTTATTTTTAGATTTAAGAAAAATAGTTCACAACGGCCGACACCATCATCACTAAAGAAGCCAATAAACAGTTCTAATAAAGTTAAAAGGAGTTCATCTAAACTTTTTGAACAGTTGTAAAAGTTTTTTTTTTGTTGTTGTGCAGTCTTAGCCGTAAATATATTAGTGTAAGATATTTCGAATAAAAGCAAGCTATTATACAACATTTAATACAGAGCAGATTTATAACATGTCAATAATTCAAAATCGAAAAGACTCTTTTTTATAACGTTTTTACATGATTAAATAAAGCTTAACAAACTCAATATGAATATCCGTATAAAATCTAATTCAAAGTTTTTCATTGAAAGAAATTTAAGTGGACGTCTTTGAATCCTTAATTCATTGTAGATACTCGTCGTGACTGGTATTTTCATAATAGAGGCTGAAATGGACAGGGCAAGATTAATTAGCATATTGCATATATTCGTTACCATGAGTTTGGCTGCTGTTGAAAGAAAGTTTTCGGCAGTAGATCAAGTTGTCAACCAACGAAGATCTAATTTACACTTGAACACTACTTTTAGATCGTTTTTCACAAAAAAATAGTTGAATCTTCAGATTCTAGTCATTAAAATTTGATTTTTGTGGAAAATAAGCATCATTTAGGAAATCACGGCTCAAAAATACGTTGAAATCTCACTATCTTACGATGAAATATTTACCAAAAGAAAATTTAGGGATTTCGACGTATTTTCAAGTTGTGAGTTCAAAGATTTTATTTATATTGCATAAAATAGTAATTCTTAGTGCCGAAAATCTCAAGAACGACCTAATTCCTTTGATTCATTGCCTGAAATATGTTTTTTTTTCAACAGTAAATAACTATGTTTTAAAAAATGACGCATAAATTTTTTCTAGCATTAAGGGCGGACCCCCTAAGAAAATCGATTTTTAGATAAGCACATACACTGAAAGCCCAAAGTGTCCCCTTTCAGATTATGTATGATTTGTTGCATTTTGAAAGGTTTTGAGTGGTGAAAATATAAGGTTTTATCAGAAATTTTTTTAGTTAGGGAGATGTAACAGTGGTCAACAAACTTGTAGATTTTGGTTAAAGAAAAACACTTATACGTTCTGTTACATTAATTAATTAGAGGAACGTAGTCATTTCTGCTTAAAATCCAGTATACATGATGAAATTGCCGTATAGAGGTCGTGACAGTCATAATGAAATTAATAATTGTTTCATACAAACTTGTTGATTGGTTTTCTCTAATCACTTTTTTGGAGAGCTCGGAACCGATTTCTTAGNACAAAAGGCTGATCTTCCTAACTTGTTCTATTGAAGAGTTATAGAAGTTTTCATGAGATCCCTGATTTCAGCTATTGAACTTTGGATCACCCTGAAAGGCATCCACTGTAGAGTAATTCATTATGCTGAGTCGAATGGTGATATTTGTTTTTGGATTCAGAAGTACCTCACACCATCATTTTACAATTTTTACGAAATGTCATCTCATTCGATACATAGCAGCAGATTGGGAAATTTCGGAAAATTGTAAAATGATGGTGTGAAATACTTCTGAATCGAAAAACAAACACCACCATTTGATTCAGTATAATGAATTACTCTACAGTGGATGCCGTTCAGGGTGATCCAAAGTTCAATAGCTGAAATCAGGGATCTCATAAAAACTTCTATAACTCTTCAATAGAACAAGTTAGGAAGATCAGCCTTTTGTAGATGGAAAGAGAACAATTTTTTCTATTGAATGCTCAAATTAACAGTACAGAGAAATCGAGAAGTAGTTCTATACAATCCTTTTCAGATGTCTGCCGAGAAAAATCCGGATTGATCTATTGTAAACCAATCAGGTTTCGGTACTGATTTATGTCCCTGAGTTTCCCTTCTTCATGGTGAAAGCCTCAGCTCTCTATCTTATCGCTATCAAAAGTTATTCGAAAAGTACCAACCTGTCTTTTATTTTGAAATGGATAGTAGTCCACATAATTCACTGCAAATCACTTGTTTTTTTCTTCATTTTTCTTTCTCATATACTTTATCTCTATTTTTCGCAATCCGATGTATTTCATTTTGAAAATGTTCTCTATTGCTGTTTTTTTCGATTGTATTCTGTGTTCTCTTTTCTTTCAAAATCTTATCAACATATTTTCTTTTGATTTGTAAACTATACTTCATTTTCTTCGTCAATGGTACCATGTGCTTTATTTCTTTCATCGGTTATCTCATTTATATGATTGTTCTCCATTATTTATAAAATTATTTATAATTTTTCATATGTTTTATATAAAATATAATTTTCTTATTCTAAATAAATAAATTTTGGATTCGAAAAATTCTTCATTTTCTTACGGGGCTATTCATTGTCATCTACTAGCTTCCTATCCAGCAGAATATTATGTTTCAATGAATAGGTATTTAATAAAACTAGCGAAGACATTTGACAATTGATCTAAATGTTTTTAATGAAGCACTACTCTCAACCAACCACGTCAGCAACATAATTGTGGCGCCATCTATTGTTTTATACTAGACATAGCCACTTTTTCATGAAAAACCAAGAACACAGTTCGACACAGAAAAATTTTCTCTAAAAACTGAGACATTCCTTATATCGGGCCCCTCTCAAAAACATAAAGCACCAATCCATGAACATTTGTTATTGTTTCACTTTTCTCGTTGTACTTTTTCGAGCGAGAGTCCGTACCATTAGGATAAGTTAAGTTAGACAATTCCATCAATAAAAATATGAATAAAATAAACTATCATTCTGGTGAATTTGAATATGGTATTCGAATATATTACTATGCATCTTGATGTATTGTATATAACTATCGTCTGTTAAATGAAATAGTGGCCGTGGACATTTTTGCAATAACTCAAGAACGGAAAGAGTTAGAGAGTTACAATTTTCATCAGCCGAAAGAGACGACACCGAGGTGTCTTTTTCTCCAATATTGTATAAGACGAAATCATTTTAAAATCAATTATTTCTGCAAAATAGTGCAAAAAATACATGAAAACACTCTGTCATTTAGATGAATTTTTGCTTCTGATATGTGATTTAGATAGAGAGACTTCAAGTCTATAGTTAAAGATATAATTCAAATGGTTATCTTCATACATCCTAATGTTAAGCAAATCACATTGTCTATCTACTCCCGAAATATGAATTTCTCTTCATTTTTAAGAGACAATTCGCAACAAAATCGAGCATTCTGCCACAGAGACCTAACATGGTCAAATTTTAGATTTGGTTCATTCTATGCTCAATCGATAGAGCATCTCGAGAAGCCTATAAATCTAAAGTTTCATAAGTTTTCGATTTTCTCTTCTTGAGTTAGATGATGTCGAAGTTTACTCGAACGGGAAAAATGAGAGGTCTCATCTTCAAGTCCGCCGCCAGCCATTTTAAGACCGATAATTTTGAAGGGTGTGGGTGTGGGTGTGGGTGTGGGTGTGGGTGTGGGTGTGGGTGTGGGTGTGGGTGTGGGTGTGGGTGAAGCTGTACTTATATCCGGCATTTATACCCATACCTTCGAAGTCGATGAATTGTGTTGCACGATCAGATATATATTTATTGAACATTGTTAGCCAAAAATTATTAAATTTTTAATCATTCGTGTGTATTCCGAACCAACCAGCATAGAATTAGCTGTTGTTGTGTATGAATGATAATTGAAGGTAATTCACAAGAAATTGCATGAATTATTGCATATTAATTCGATTCATCTAGCAAACATGTTATTTGGCCATGTAGACAACAAAGTATCTACTTCGAAATACGAATCGAAGAAATAATAAATAATGAATAAATGAATTTCGACAAGTGATGAAGGTCGAATTCAAATGAAATTCTGTCCATTAACAGGATGCACATCTTCTGCGGTTCAATACTAATCATTTGCAAAGATAGTATCTTACTTAGAATAGAAGCAATTTCGTCTAGTGATCAATGTATATTTATCAAACGTAATTCAAAATCTTTTAAATGAACAAGAGATGATCCGTTAGTTAATGTCGATTTTGAAGTAGCTGATAATTGGTGAAAGTTAATATGTAAATGATTAATATGTGGTATAAGTATGAATAGACATTCTAACATTTTATTTGTTTTTAAATTTATTATTAACTCTTCGATGTTCGGACAAGAAACAACTTCGATATTTCTAGTCGCAATCAAAGTAAACCTGATTAAATCATAATCGAATAATACGAATTTCAGTCGATTATCGTTAACTGATAGAATTTTTTTCCAATGATCCTTCTTTATGTTCATTTCAAAGATTTATAATATGAAATTTGACAAGTTGCAAAAGATCTTGGGTGTGGATGTGGGCGCACCTCTCTTCTTCTCTTTATCCACATCTACATCCACATACCCACACCCACACCCCATCCATACCCAAAACTAAACAACAGAGAAAAGCAATGGGAACGAGTCAAAGCAAGAATAAATACTATTCAATTGGATAAAACAGGAATGATTATGAAGCAGAAATGAAACAATCGATGAGATCGAAAGCTGCACGCGATTGGTCGTAGGGAACCGAGTGACCAGCATTACGGACCTAGGCTACAAAAAAAGAATGTGCTCGTTTTAGATAACCAGTTATCTCTCGACCGTCTTCTTTCACTTTCCAAACGATGCGTTCAGCATCATACAACTGATCGGCATGGTTCCATTCGAGTTTATCAATCCAATTCATCGTCACTGAGGAGGAAATAATGACACCAACTAATCCATTGTAAATCAATACTTTATAATTATTGTTGGCAATCACTGCTACTTTGCTTGCAATTGAATGCATAACATCATCTTGAAGACCGATTTGTACTTTTTCACCATCATTATATGTCATATTTCCTACATGAATTTGACGACGATGTTCACTTGCTGTCACCCAAGGAATGTAGTAGAAAAGTTCCTCAGGAAAATCAGTGCGAAGATAATTGTCAGCATCAATCATACCGGCCTTGTTTGGACAGAAATTATCGAAAAGATCACCAAAAATAGAGTAAGCTTGTCTATATTGACCTTGCTGAATGGCTTCACGTGCCAATGCTGTCAACAAGTTGAGATATTCTAGTTGTAGTTGATCAATCAGACCCATTTGATACATTGCTGGTCCATAATCCCATTGATTGTAAGCATCAATCAAATCATCGCCGACGGCCATTCCTTTCAGATTAATTTTCAATTTAGCTTGAGGATGTTCTGTATGAATTCTGTAGACAATGGCTGGTGCATATTTGCCACCATAGGACTCACCAGTGGCATAGAAATCACATGAGGCATATTCGTAATAGATTTGAAAGAATTGAATTAACATCCCGTAGAGATCGCGTGTTACTTCATCTTCAGTATGCACATAGCATTGATCGTCGGTAGTAAAACTAAAACCAGTGCCAACTGGTTGATCGATAAAGAGAAGATGATATTTAGAATTCCAAGTGATATTACTCGAATGAAGTTGTCCAGCTTTGTCCACTTGAATAGGACCATGTTCGGAGAAAAGACCGAAGAGAGATGATTCACCAGGTCCACCTTGTAACCAAACAAGCGACAGTGGATGCATCCACAGAAGCAATTTTCAGGTAGAGGAAAGAAAGGCGGTTCGATTCGCCATAGCGGTCTAGTCATGGACCAGGGAGTGACTAAAGACAACTAGAGTGTTGATGTGGATAAAGCTGTTTTTGTCCTCTTGATCACACAATCACACTCCAACCTGTCTCATATTTTTATCTTTTTATTACTTTCAGAAACTACTAATCAGGGATGTGGGTGTTAAATTTAGCATTGTCTTTAACTATACCCACACCCTTAAGTTTTGAATATGATTTATTTGAAAACTAGAACTGATCTTCATCTATATACTATTTTTGTTCATTCAAATTGATAAGAATATTGACAATTGGTTCGTCTTTATCACCTTTAAATAGACATGATAAATCATCATCTTTCTTCTTCCATACTCATTCTGCTGGATCGACAATTCTTAATTCTTTTCCATTCATTTTTTTTAACATAGATATGACGTGTTGCTGGATGACATGTTTGTATAAATGCATATTGAAATCATCTAATATTGCGCGCATGATTACATACATGAGCACGTAAGCATGTGTAGATCGTGTTGCAGCAGATAAAAGAAATAAAACTGCATTCGGCTTTAATTCTTGATCGAAATCAAAATGAACAAATTTATCGATCATTTCGGTAAATAAAACTATCGTTGGATGATTTGATACAGGATTAAAAATCTCAAATCGGCGTTTTCCGTAATATGAAAAGAGATCATTGGTTATGATTGCTGCGACAATTTCATTCGTTGGACGGACTCGTATACAAAATGATAATTTTTCATCAGGTACATCGAGCACTGACGGACAAATGCATTGAGCAAAAAACTCCTCAGCTGCTATCGGAATAAAAGTTACCAAAGGATTGTATGAAGCAAATTGTCGATAAAAGCAATTTCATATTCTTCGTTACTAGGGTGTGGGTGTGGGTGTGGATGTGGGCGTGGGTGTGCGTGTGGGGGCGGGTGTGCCTGTGGGTGTAGGTGGATGCGTGTGTGCGGGTGTGGATGTGGCTGTGGGCGTGGGTGTGGGTGTGGCTGTGGGGTGTGGGTGTGGGTGTGCGTGTGGGTATGGGTGTGGATGTGGGTGTCGGTCTGGGTGCGGGTGTGGATGTGGGTGTGGGTGAGGGTGTGGGTGTGGATGTGGGTGTGGGTGAGGGTGGGGGTGGCTGTGGTTGTGGGGATGGGGGGGCAGGGGGGGCTGCGCGCGGCCGGAGGCGGGGGCGCCGGCGGCGGGGGGGGGCCGCGCGGCCGGC
>CAJNSZ010000147.1:26323-145878 GCA_905329745.1 Rotaria sp. Silwood2 | reverse complement strand
AACTATATATTATTAACTTTACGCCAGAAAACATTATCTTGACAATACTATAGATATAGCAACACATGTGGACAAAATAAATATGAATAAGAATTATGATTAGTCTTTTTTTGCTGCTGTTAAATCTATAATATCTATAATGATTTTAACCAAGGAAGCTTATAACGTTGCTACTGAACATGCGAATATTTGAATTTATTTGCATTTTGAGTTTTTTATAGCGAAAACATGAACAAGTTTAAAAGTATCGTACAATAATGAACCTAATCGTAGTATAAATGTAATATAATCGATACAAAATGAATTCTCTGTAGAATATATACATGCCTATTTAGTCAACATTGTCTGACAGTTTGACGTAGTCAAAGATATATAAAAACAAGTCAAAACTATTCATATATATATATATGCTTATTATTATTTCACATGGCGAACAAAGTAAGTCTAATAACTGAATTGATCCAATTGAGTTTGACCAAAGATAATTTTAGTTCACAGCAGACATTATAAATTCATTGTCAATTGAAACATCAGGTCATGTAATGGTCAACACATCAAGCGACAAAGATGCAGATGAAAAGACTGACCGTGAAGATACTGTCAAAAAAAGAGCACATTCTTATTTTGAATGGATTCATTTAATAGCAGCAATATGATATTTCAATTGCTATCGCTATATATACAATTCTTGAAAGTAATAGTAGTATGACAATTGCTGCTAGTAATCGTCTTAAAGACATAGAAATCGCCAACATTTCGCGAATGACTGAAACTGAAATAGCACGACGCAATCGTTTGAACGAAATCGCAATTGCTGAACAAAGCCGGCAGAAAGATCGTGACCTTGCTATTGATCAACAGCATCAAAACATTCTTGCTGAATATCAAGCTTTTCTTGCAAAGTTACTTACAGATAGTATTATTAATTTAAACAACAGACCCTCGGCAAAGTTAGCTGCACACATTATGACACTCACTGCATTAGATCAATTGGATAAGAAACGTAAAAGTATTCTTATTTGATCTCTCCATGACGCCAGATTAATTACTCTTCAGAAAAATATCAAACAGCTTGATGCAAGAATTATAAACGTGGCAAACGCCGATCTAACCGGCCTCATGCTTGGTTCATCGTGTGATTCACTGGATCAGTGTCCAAATAACGATCGTATTCAGTGGGATTATCTCTCATTACCAACCGCCATTTTCACAGGCGCATCATTTCGCCATGCAATATTGAATTGTGCCACTTTTGCCGAAGCTCGTATGAATTCGGCTGATCTCAGCTTTGTCTATTTTCGAGGTGCCTTCTGTTTCGATATGTGGCGTCAGGAAGAAGATTTTATTGAAACTTCGTTAGTTAACGCTAGCCTTTACAACGCTGATTTCATTTCCACTGATTTCGCTTCCTCTAATTTAACATTAGCCAATATGCAGAGATTCAAGTGTCAAAATTGTACTTTTTCGTCGGCGACTTTATTTCAAGCCGATTTAAGTTTTTCTATAATCAGGCAGTTATTCGCACAGCGCGGTTTGATACAGCCGATTTCAATAATTCAAATTGATCAAATGTTCAAGCATAAAAAACAACGATCACGAACTGCACATTTAGCGATGAGACAGTGGAAAATTTCTCATTGGTGAAAAGTTACATTAAAGAATCTGTGTTTCAAAACACGAATCTCTATATGATTGATCTCAGCAATGCTGTACTATACAATGTCAGTTTTGTGAATTCAGATATGCGTAATACAAATTTGAGTTCTACTAAATATGATCATTGTGATTTCACACATGTTACATTACACGGTGCTGCTTTGAAAAAAGCATCATTTCGTCATTCTAATTTTCTCACTAGTCGTGCCAATGTCAATCAATGAGAGGAAGCATATGATCTATACGGATCAACATTACCAAATGGAACTCTTGTCAAAAGTAGCAGTTAGAAATAAGTGGAACTAAGAGTTTTTATTTATTTATATGGTTCATAAGATGATTTAACATGACATTTATTTGATTCTAACATCTGGTGCCACATATCGCACGTACTCTTCAATGACATAAATCATTACTAATAATGTAAGAAGCTTGTGTATTGTTCCGTATTGTACTCTGCGTGCGTCTTATGCTTTTCTTCTTCTTTTGTTGTCACATTATGGATTGAAATTGTTAAAATAAAGATTCAATATTAGAAATCAAAATTTTCTAAATATTCGATACCAATTCATTATTAATTGAGTAAAAAAGATAAAAATGATTACTGATTAGATATATCAAAAGGATTATACAATATAATCTGTCATAGTATGAAGTCGTAAAGTCTTTATTATATCTTTGAGATACAAAGGCTAATATAATTGTAACGAACTGAAGAAATAGTGGTATCTCTACTCTCGATAATCCTGCTTATTGAGGAACTTCATTACTCTAGATGTGTCTATATTGCAATAAGGACGGCATTTTATAGTAGTCACACTGAAAAAGAGGAAGTGAAACTTAATTTATGACTAAGTTACCATCATATATGAGGCTCGTTTACGTCGATGGGAAAGTGATAACTGTACTTGAAAGTATACAACCGTTTACAATTGTACTTTTCCAACGTAAATAGCTTAGTATACTGCGTTTTCAAGTTTATTGTAAGCATTAATGACACAAAGGACGATTAGATAACAGCTTGTGGTACAAATCGATTAGAACTAGGGCACTGCACGGCTATGGCTTTTTGGTCCCGTTGGATAGTTTTTTCCGGTTCCGATGGAATTGTTTCGGTCGTAGTCCCGATTCTGTACGACTATGATCTACTGTTTTTAAAAGCTTGTAGTGATGATGAAGTGGGGTAAAGGCCATAGTTTATGTTATGGATGCTTTGTTTGTTAATTGATCGAGCATCAAAGTTTCAATCACAAATAAGGAAAAATAGGTGAAAAAGATGTGACTTTATGTCATGTACTCTAACAGAGACAAAGCACAAAAGTTTGTTGTCCTACTCAGTTTAGGAAAAAGTTGGTATCGGATTTCTAATATTTGTTGATACACTGTCATGTGATGGGCATGCAATTCTAACGAAGATATAATGAACGAGGCTTGAATGTTGAGATGGTCGGCTTCCAACTTAAGTTTTCTCGAGGTGTAAATAGTCGCTTTTAAAAAATCGAAGTTTTTCAAACAACATCGAGCTTTCCTAAAATAGACAGGAATATAGTAATTTGATGCGCTCAGTCGTATCATAATGCCAGAGATAAGTTTCACGGCAAATGGAGCTTATAATATCCAATTGCAAAAATCAGCCTCTGCTCATGGAAACGAATATTTCGAGAGCGTAACGATTTTCTACTTGGATTACTGTAGAAGTTGAATCTGGTATCATAATAAAACTCAGAGCATCAATTTACCCTATTCATGTCTATTTTAGGAGCGCTAAATGTTGTTTGAAAAACTTCGATTTTTTAATAGAGACTCATTTACATCTCGAGAAAATTTAAATTAGAAGCTGACCATTTCAAGACTCAAGTTTCGTTCATTATATCTTCGTTAGAATTGCATGCCCATTACATGACAATGCATCAACAAATATTAGAAATTCGATTCCAACTTTTTGCTAAAATGAGTAGGAAAATGAGGGTGTGGGTGTGGGTCTGCAAGAAAACAAGACTTAATCTTGCATCGACACCCATATATCCGCATCTACACTCACACCCAACCCGATAACCTGTTGGAGATATATCAATACTTTTGTCACAGTCTGCCAGCAATTTAAAACAATATTGGCATGCTTGTTGCGGCCCATGAAGCAAGCTAAGAGAGATAAAATGAATTCTCTGACCTTATACTTCAATATTCGTTCACAATCATGTTATCAAAAGCACTATAGTAGTGAAGCATAACCCTTACGCAATTTATGTAGTGATTCAGACGTAGGTATAGCTAACCAAGAGATTGATTTGACTTTTACAGAATGAGAAAAATGAATAATGACTCACGCCGGTCTACCAGTTCGTCCGATTCAGACTAACCGGTCGATACCGATACCGTTAAGGAAAGACTCCTACCGGTTGCAACACTGAATATGGGCATTGATTAGCAGATGACCCATAGCAACAATCACATTCTATTAGGAAGAATAATATAATAATCTTCTATCATATCGATAGGACCATTATGCCACATACATTCAAAAAATATGGGAGCTAGATATTCGAATAAGTATAAATATAAACTTTTTTGCAGATTCTATTTAGTTAATAGTTTTGCTGAAATTTTATATAGCTTTTGGTGTATTTGAGTCAGTAAAATGAAGAGAATGATTATATTACAAAAAAAAAGACAGAACATTGGGCATAGCTAGTGTTAGTATCTTTCGATCACATAGTTCTACGATTCGTTTAGCTTACATACCGCTTTACGTAGATCAGACAGAAGTTGACGCTATGAATCGTGACGACAGATTTAGGAAGTTTATTGTTGTCTGATTTTCTTCATCATAACATATAAATAAACGTATTAGAGACTTCAATCTCCGCACTGAAATATGATTCGATTTATCAACTTAAACTGAGCTTGCGTTAGATCATTCTCGTATTCATAATTCAGGTGATAGTAAGTTTATTAATGCCAATCCGGATAAGGCTCAAGCATTACACAGCCTACACGCTCTGCCACCCCTGAGGTCTATAGATGGTCATCACGCATACCCCACAATCACACTCGTTTTTTTCTTTTCATCTTCTCTTTTTTTATATTAAGGTCACTACACATGATTGTTGTTACCCATCTTTGCTGTCTGCATATTCGTGCGTCTGTTGAGTGATTCAAAACACTATAAAGAGAAAACACGATTTGTGCTTCTCTTTTGGATCATATCTCAAGGAACAAGATATTTCTTGATGATCTTTTTTTTTCTTTTTTGCTCTATGTTAGATATGGTTGTCTTCAATCAGACAATAAAAAAAAAGTAAACCACGGAGTAAATCAACAAGAACTAGTCAAGTCAAGAATAAATCCTAGCCAATGGAACGAAACAGGGATAATTATAAAGCAGAAATGAAACGATCGATAAGATCGAAGGCCGCACGCGGTTGGTCGCAGGGAACCGAGTGACCAGCATTACGGATCCAGGCCAAAAAAAAAGAATTCACTCGTTTCAGATAGCCAGCTACCTCTCGATCGTCTTCTTTCACTTTCCAAACGATGCGTTCGGCATCACGCAACTGATCTGCATAGTCCCATTCGAGTATATCAACCCAATTCATTGTTACCGAGGAGGGAATAATAACATCAAGTAATCCACTGTAAATCAATACTTTATAGTTACTATTGGCAATCATCGCTACTTTACTTGCAATTGACTGCATAACATCATCTTGAAGACCTATTTGTACTTTTTCACCATCATTATATGTCATATTGCCTACATGAATTTGACGACGATGCTCACTTGCCATTACCCAAGGAATGTAGTAGAAAAGTTTCTCTGGAAAATCGGTGCGAAGATAATTTTCAGCATCAATCATACCGGTCATATTCGAATAGATATTATCGAAAAGATCACCAAAAATAGAGTCAGCTTGCCGATATTGACCTTGCCGAATGGCTTCACGTGCCAGTGCTGTCAACAAATTGATATATTCTAGTTGTTGTTGATCAATCAAACCCATTTGATACATCGCTGGTCCATAATCCCATTGATTATAAGGATCAACCAAACCATCACCGATGGCCATTCCTTTCAGATTAATTTTCAGTTTGGCTTGAGGATTTTCTGTATGAATTTTGTAGACAATGGCTGGTAAATATTTGCCACCATAGGACTCACCAGTAGCATAGAAATGACACGAAGCATATTCGTAATAGATTTGAAAAAATTGAATGAGCATCGCATAGAGATCGCGTGCTACTTCATCTTCAGTATGCACATAACATCGATCATCGGCAGTAAAACTAAAACCAGTGCCGACCGGCTGATCGATAAAGAGAAGATGATATTTAGAGTTCCAAGTGATATTACTGGGATGAAGTTGCTCATTTTCGTCTACTTGAATAGGACCAAGTTCGGAAAAGAGACCGAAGAGAGATGATGCGCCAGGTCCACCTTGTAGCCAAACAAGCAGCGGTGAATCAATATGACCATTTTGAGCAGGAAAGAACCAAAAAAAGAGGCTACTATTACATGTCTTATTGACAGTTAAATAGCCGGAATAAGATAGGTAAGAATAAACTGGTTGTAAATGCACTTGACTCAAGTTACGAGCTAGATCGATTTGACCTGTTTCTAAATAAGGTGTAAGAAAGAGCGGCTCGCCGGGATCGTCACCTGGTCGAAGCGGAGTTCGAGGAATACTGGCAAGGCGACGACGAAGTAGATCGAAGGCTTCGATACGGATTGATGAATAAAACAGGAGTAGAAAAAAAACAGACAGTAAGTTTAGAAAATGGAACATGGTTTGTTGGTTGTCACACAAAGCGGGTTTGTGTCTATACACGGATTCTTGTTGCGTGTCTTATCAGAAAGTGGTAGAGAAGAGAAAAAAACTGTTTGTAATCATCATATTTACATAGGTGTTTGTTCTCTAACCAATCTGGGTCAGGCAAACTCTCAAGGATAGACCACACATTAAAGACAAGGTGAATTACAGCCAACAAATCGACCATTATGATAAGAATTCGTACGAATAAAGCCAAACAGCTGATTGGAGAACAACGTTCGATAGAGACCGTTAGAGACCGATAGATGTTGATTCTTTTGTCATAACGAATAGATGCGCTAGTATGAAGAACACATGAAATATGCTCGAATGGTATCAATAATACTAACAAAACACTAGTGTCTCTACCGAGACGATATTTAGACAGAGGGAAGAAAGATTGTTCGATTAACAGTAGTGATCTAGTCACGGATTGGATAGCGACTATGGTTAGCGCTTCTTTCGTCCTCAACGACCAGCTTTGCTCATCCTCCAACGAGATCTTTTTTCAACTTGTTCTGAATTTAAGGTTTTAATTCTTGAGACTTTCGATCAGAAAGAACTATGGTATGGGTGTGATTGTGATTGTGATTGTTCTTGTTTTTCACACCCACACCGCACACCCGTACCATAATTCGGCTGTGAGGAAATACCTGAAACTTAACGGAATCAACCGAGTGAGAACGTCTTGGAATCCAATCACCGCGTACCACTGAGTTCTGTAGCTTCATTTCCACGGATTTCAACTGAATTTTGCGTAGCAGTTTTCCTTCACATGCGTTAAGTTCCTCACAGAAAAATAACGGACGTCACCGGAAGTAGTCCTGAGAACATCTTGTCCTCAGAGTGTAGAAGTGTTGGAAGATCAACACCTATCCATACCCCCACACCGATATTCAAGCATTTTCTAACGAAAACTATTTTTTTTTGTCAGTGAAATGAGTTTTCTTCAATTGATCACATGAAAAAGTGATTGGTTCGTTTAAGAAAAATAAAAGCAAATTCGTAGCATTGAAAATTGGTTGAACGAAATTTCGGTCACTTTGACAACAGAATATGAATGTTTTTAATACACTTTTCTTTGTAAATTTTAGAATATCTCACGCTGCATCCTTTGGTAATTTTTTGTATTTTTAATAAAATGTATTGAGTAAGAAAAATATGAAACGTAAACTATGACCATTTAATGTCATGCTCTTTATCCATTAAAAATTAGATAAATGTCAATTATTTGCCACATATTAGTTCAGTTATAAGTGAAAAAACGTACGTATACGAACTTTTAATTATGGTTTCAGTAATTTTCTGTGAGAACAACAAATATGAGAAGAAAACGGTGTTTGACGATTTTCTACTGGTTTTTCAGGGTGAAAATTTTGAGAAAAAGTATCTTATTTATCTTGTCTTTAATGTTAGAATTAGTCCGATGTATATGCACGAAAGATAACATTTTTAGAAAACATGGTTTGGAAACAATCTTCTAGGAACTTCAAGATGAATCCTGGACGATTGTTGACCTACAGTTAATGGCGAACATTTAATAATCGTCGTAATTAACACAAGAAAAAAGGTTACAAAAAGAATCTTACGAACAATATATAAATACATAAATGTATTGCAGAACTGATGTATTTACTTGGAATATAAATAAAAGATTCATATTTTTTGAAGAAAAAATATTTTAGAGTTTGTTCTGATTGATTTGACTTTATTTGAGAGATAAAATATTATATTTGACAATAAAAAATTATTGAGAGAAAAAACAAAGACAAAGAATCTGTTTGTTCTTAGACAAATTATATTTATACATTATTCAATAAGATCAGTAATCCTTTATTCTTTTCATCTTTATTTGATTATTTTGATACAAATAATAGACGAAAAAACAACTGATTACATATTATTTTCATGTAGAAAACGAGTACAGTTGTTTTCAAGGAGTGTGTTAATTGCTATAGTATTTCTATTAGTATAAGTTTACGAACCTATAAGGTCACAATTGTTGATATAATCAAAAATAGAATAATAGTAGAAATCCAAGAGAAAAAGAAAATCTTACAAAATATACCATAACTGATAATGCGAAATCATATCGAATAAGCAAAGCAAGATTTAAACAGATAGTAATGCTGAATCTTTCTCAGAATAAACTATTAGCGTTAGCATATAAAAGAAAAGCTAAAGAGGCAAGAAAAGAACCTTACTCACTAAATATTTATGTTATTCTGCTATTATGAAAGGTGAAAATATAATTATGTAAGATAAATGATAACAAAATGTTCGTTTTCTTTTTTTTTCTCGTGTTATCAGAGCTAATCCAAACAATATGGAACTCCATTTTCGATCGGACAGCTTGTAGAGCTCCATAGCATAATGCGCGCTTCTCTATAAACTGTTTTTATGGAAATTTTGGGATGGACATATCAATGATCGACCAATAGTCCTACGCATACACCTACACACTCTTCATTGAAGCAACCATTTCCTAATCCGAAACTTCATTTCTGATAAAGCATTCAATATCCAACTTATGTTTTCTTTTTCTGTCAAATCTTGAAGAAAACCTATGCAAACAAGTGATTTGATATTGAAAATCGTAATACCAAATTTTCAAAAGTGATCAACCTATGAATTCAATTCTTTGGTATATTGAAAAAACTTTCTTGTCAAACTTTGTTTTTCTCATCTTATTTTGTTTCCACTAACGAATAACTTAATGAACAATTCTTTACGCATTAACTATTAACACAATAAGGTACTTTTAAAGAATTACTTATTATTACCATCGACACTTTTTGTCTTATATGTTTCCTTAACAGTATTTCTCATGCTATGGCACTTCTAAGTACTTGTTGTTTCCTGATACTGTTTATTATTTACTGTATTTCTATTGCTTTATATTGAGAGATTTCACTTTTTTCGACTTGTTCGAATCAGAAACTGGCTGGTCAAACCACTTTCCCAAATTCATATGACTGGATGTTCTATATAGATTGACTGAAACTGAGATTGCGCAAATTCCATTTTTAAAGTGCTTTTTTTTCTATTATACCGCAGAAAAAGTACTTGAAAGTGCTTCGACAGTATGAAGTTCAGACGTATTTTACTCAAGTATAAAACAAGTGAACAACAATTCTCTTCTTAATTTATTTTCATTTTTTTTATTTGAGAATCATCGACAAACGGATGGTGCTTATGAAGCACAGAAAGAAAAAAAAAACGTTAATTAAAACATGGAATATAATCAAACCGGACGAGAAGAGAACTAAATAACAAAGAAAGCCTCTGATAAAACATCACAAAACAAAGATAAATACGAAAGAAAGCGAGTGAAATAATCAAATTTCAATACTTGTAATATGAATTGTCTGATTTAGAAGACGATTGTAATGTGCGAACAACAATCACCTTTATTTGTTTTATCTCAACTGATGTCTTCGAATAAATGATTAATACATAGAAACAGGAAAGCTTACGCTATTTTATCGGCTGTTCAATTATATATTGTCTAAAAAGTATCTGGGTTATAATCATAAGTACTAAAAAATGCAGTAGCTGCTGTTGGATCATAAAAAAATGATTGTGGATAAAGATGACAAGCACCTTGCTATTATTATTATTGAACAACTGTATTCTTTGAACTATAATACGGCGTTTCTGTTTGTTATCCATTAAAGAAGTAGATGTTTTCTCTCCAACCACATCCATACTCACACCCTTCTTTAAATATTCTAATTGGACTTGCTGATTTTTTGGTTGAATTTAATGAAGTTCAGAGTAGAATGAACGAATTAAACAAGTACTTCTATCCTGAAATTAGGTTTTTCGAGCTCGAAAAAGCTCCTACTACATTCAGCTTCATGGTTTTCTGAAGTTCTTTGCGAGATAGATATTGTCTACTTCAAAATCGATCGACCAGATGAAGCTACAGAAATATTTATGTCATTGTCTTAAACTCATAGAAAAATCATTGTCTGAAAATTATGTTTATTTAACACAATCGAATGATAGCATTGCAAATACACTTCAAAGTATTGATCTTTATTATGAAACTAAGAGTAAGAGAAAACAGAACATGCGCAGTCCCTGGCACCCCCACTCACACGTAGACTCTAATAATTAAAAAAAAAACGAGCATCAACTACATTAGCTTTACATGTTCTTTGTTGTGTATTGTTTTATGAGATTATTCAAAAATATGTTGTTTTTAGTTTGTCTTCTGATGATAAGGATAGCACGGTTATAAGTCCATCATTCAATGCCAATTCAACTTGATGAAATTGTCTTAGACTATTTCGATGTCCTACACTGATAATAGTTGAATAATTCATTAGTTCTCAGATTAATATAGAATAAAGATATGTTTCTGCTTGTTCATCCAAAGATGATGTAGTCTCATCCAAAAACAACCATTTTGATCTAAGATAAAGAATACGAATGAATGCCATCTTTTGTTGTTCTCCTAACGAAAGAACTCGTGACCAATCTTGAATTTCATCGAGATGATTAAACCAACAACTCATTTGACATTGATTTAAAAGACATTTAATCTTTTTATCATCTTCAGATGAGAACGATGTGGATGGATAAGTCAAACAAGTGCGAAGTGAACCTAGCGGACAATATGGTTTTTGAGGAAGAAACGCCACAGTATCATCAATAGGAAAATAGATTGTCCCATGTCCGTGTGACCATATTCCAGCAAGAGTTCGTAGAAACGTCGATTTCCCAGATCCACTCTTGCCTGTAAAAACAATGAGATATTCATATCAAGTACTATTTCAAACATATCGATAATTCAATATGAATACACTTCAAATGGCGTCTCAAAAGGTTCAGTTTAGAAAATAGTTTGTAATAATCTCATAATTTATCTGGAACACTTTGGTTACACATGTTTGCTAATAAACATTGAAATATGTTACAAGAATAAGAAACCTTTATGCTAGGTGGAAGTTCACGATGTAGTTTAGCTAATGCGATTTCCTTCCATAAGTAGATTCAATTCTCTCATGACTACACTTGCTAGTTAATTTTCGATCTTCATTATTAGAAAATTTCAAACTATTGTTAAATAGTTCAAAGTAGAAAATGTATAGGCTTGTTCCAATAATAGAAAGTGTGAAAATTTTGGTTGACCAAAGATAATGAACAGCTTCAAATTAGAATTCACTGAGTAATTTTTGTGCTATTTTAATAATATCAAATAAGATACAAAAGCAATTGCAAAACTCAACTAGATTGTATATTTGCCTTTTACCTGCGATGAGTACAGTTTGATGAAACTGAAATACTAAGTCGAGATGATTGATGAGAATCTGTCCATTATCTTCATCAATTTTCAATGGTAATCGAACAATTAATTCTTGAATTTGCATAAATCGTTTGTTTGGTAAATAGATAAATCGAATTTCAGACTTTTGTTTAGCTATATGTAATGCATTTAAAACATATTTAAATTCAATCAATCGTTTCGTAGCTGATCGCCATTGTACAATAGTTTCATAGGAATTTGATATAAATGAAAGTGTCTTATGTACATTTTCGAAAGTTACTGCTATTTTTGTCAAATCACCAAGTGTAATTTCTCGAGAAAAATATTGTGGAGAAACAACAAGAAATGGAAAGATAAGCGCTAACATTCTGTAAAATGCATCAAAAGAATTGAGAACAAATTTTCGGCGAATAATTTGACGAAAATTAAACACTATATCAGCATACAATGATGTCAATAATGTCTGTTCATTTGATTCACTTCGATAAAAAGCAACAGATTCTGCATGATCTCGAAGACGAACAAGTTCATATCGAAAATTGGCTTCATAATGTTCTTGTACATATTTCAAATGAAATAGAGCTCGGCCAATCAAATTAGTAACCAATGCACCTTAACGAAAAATATCCAACGTTCACGTCGATATATAATCTTAATCCGAGAAAAAAACGGAACCGTTTCAAAAGGATGACTTATCTAAATTGTCAGTAAAATTTCTCGTCGAACGTAGTATCGATTTCTTAATTGATAAAATCTACAGAGCTCTGTTTGGATTGTATTTTTTTAATCAAAATTACAATTAATTTTTGGAGAATTTCATAAGAAAAAGTTGAATTTCGAGAAAATTTCTTAAAATTGTCTATAACTTGAGCAATGTGTTACGAATAAAAAAGAATGTTTATCTTACATCCGAAAAATTCTTCTTGTCTAATACTATTTACTATTAGAAAAACGGCTTCGTTTTTACGTAGTAGGGGTTTTTCAGCAATCATTGGGGAGGGGGGGGGGAGCAACGCGAAATACTCTCAAGTTTGAATAACTGTGTGTTTCATTAATTATTAAATAAGATATCTGATATTGGGAGAGAGATTTGTCGTCACTTCTTACCTAATCCAGCATAGATAAGGGCAGACCAACCATAATTCCTTTTATTTCAAATGAAAAATTTTGAGCGAAACTTATTTTTATTACACCAGAGTGAGACCAGAGCACGACAATATAAGATATTAATGAAACACCTGCATTCAAGAGACCTATTAGTAAAGTATAGACATTTTCAACATATGCATTAATATCCATTGATATTCTTTGGTCTGGATGATCGTTTCGATCATCTATTGTTGGACAATTAGTTTTCAACAATGACATTTGATAGTAAGCATGTTTAGATAAATATTTGCTAAGGAAATCATTAGTTAACCAACGATGCCAACGAAGTTGTAGTAATTGTGCTAGATATTGTTTGCAAACTAATACGGTATAATGATTCCGATAGCAATAAAAATGAAATATAAGAGGGAACGAAGAAAGGCCGATCGATCAAATTTTATAAACGTATCGATAAGATCCTTGTTCCAATATGTCAATAATACATTCAAGCCGATACTAATCGATTCCAGGACGATCACAATTAGAAGCATAATTCGAGCATAGATACGTTCTTTTGAGAAGTACATATGAAAGAGACGCCAATTGTCGATGTATAAAGAAGTTGAAGCACTTATCGTTTTTTTTCTAAAGAAATATAAAAAAAATGAAAATATATAGAATAACAATCAGTTTTTATAAATCGTTCGTGAGCAATCAAGCTTCCTCTTTTCATTCATACAGCATGTTCTTGTTCTAATCCATACATCAAGCAAAAAGTGTAGTGTAACATGTTTATTAATTTGTTTGGAAACATATTCTTGTTGATCTTTGTTTTTTAAGTTATTTACAGTATTGCTTATTTGATCAAGTACTCACTAAGAAGTGAATAAGTGGGAATAGAAACTGCGAGATTATACAGAACCATTTACTAGTATTCTATTACTACCTTAATGGCATTACATTTCTATTTCTTTCGTTTGTAATGAATATAAATATAATAGTCATCATCAATTCTTGCTTGCATAGGCAAAGAAAACTATTTTTCGTCGAAATAATACAAATAATTATAAAATGAAAATATGATTAAGATACACAGGATTCAAAATCTTTTTTCCACAAAAGATGCCAAAATTTTGCTGAGTACAAATGTTATAACACAGAGATAGTGTGGCACTTGATGAAAGTAAATGAATAATTAGTTTTATTTTGACTTTCTACTAAAATAAATCATTGTTTTATTGTTGCTAAAAATTATTAATATTACATGAAAAATTGTACTTCTACGTCAGATTAAAATGATTTTCTATAACGATGAGTGACCACTGTTTCGGACTGGTCTATTGATTATCATTAAAAGATGAGAAACATTTTTTTATTCTGTTCTTTATAAATGAAGATATTAAGTAAAACAAACTGACTGCTTTCCCCCTTTCAAATAGATTCTCTTTGTTGAAGTCGACAGTTTCTTCTTTAATAGGTATTTTTAATTGATCAATCGATCTCAAGCAATTCTATTGTTTTAGATAGAAAAAAAAAGCGAATTTTCTCTCGTTTGTATCTTTGGTTGAGTGGAAATGTGGATCTAGAACTATTAAGAATTACGTTATAGAAAATGTTTATTAACATATGTTCTTTCACTCGAGACATGAAAATTGGATTTTAATCGCGATATAGATCTACGTGTCGATTAACTTCATCATTTCTATGCTCTTATTCGCTCACTATCTTATTGTTTGTATGTAATTTTTTCAATTCTTCTCTTTCATTGTAGTTTTTATTTTCATTTTATTTTTCTATGTTATCACGGATTCAAAAGTCATCTGACGAATGATAGAGAAATTTCATCGATCCGAGAAAGGAACTAAAAGGTTATATGACAAAAAACTCAAATATAAGAAGAGTCATTTGTTTACAATGATACTACTTTATCGATAATTCATCAAACAACCTAGGGGATATATGTTGAAAGAAACCAATCATAGCTTGATTTTTTTGAGAACATTCATATGAAANTATCACACAAGTCTATATTTCGGAAATATTGAGATAATACCCTAAGCTGATTTCGAACCTAAAAACAAATATCACCATTCAACTCAGCATGATGAATTACCCCATCCCAGCCCGTTTCCTAGGTGATCCAAGGTCAATTGGCTGAAATCATGGGTCTCAGGAAAACTCTTATAACTCTTGAACGGAACAAGCTAGAAAGGCGGGCTTTTCGTAGATCGAAAGGGAACAATTTTTTCTATCAAAAACGTAAATTAACAATCGAGCAAAGTTGAGAAACAGCTCCAGAATACCGTGCTTAACATTTCCATCGAGAATGCATCTGATTGGTCCATTGCTGACCAATTATATTTTACCATATGTGGATGCTCCTGGGTGTTTTCTTTCTAATGGTGAAAACCGCAAGTCGCTAGCGGCATCCGTTCAGGAGATATTCCTCCTTGAGTTTTCTCCATCTACTTCTGGCGCCGACATTAAATAATATACTTTTTTATATAAAATCAAAGTTTGAAAATCACACTCTGGCTGTGAAAGTATCTGACGAATGTCGATTATTCTCTTGGTGCAAGTCAGTGTATAAGATGACCGAATCCGACTCGAACTCGAATATAAAAAGAAGTGCCGGTCTGGATCCAGTTGCGAAAAGTCGTATTCGTGCAAGACACTAAATAGCATCAGAGGAAAACCAACCATTTACATATCAATATACCATCGATGTAACTTACATTATACCTAAACAATTTACTTTCATTTTTTGTTCGATTTGAATCGCATGAGTAAAAAAAGACGAATAACTTCTACAGAGAAATAAAAAATTTGTTTTCTTTTATTGAAAAGATAAAAATTCTAGAACATCCTCTATATGTTTTCTACTGACATCTGTTACAGCCATCTATCATTTAAAATATCCAATGAAAATAATCGTGTAGATTTATCATCCATCGTATCGTTTATATAAACATTATTATCACTCAAGATATATAACGAGTAACAAACAAAAATGGAGTAGATCAACAATGTTGTAGAACTCAAATTGATGGATCTATTCTTATATTTCTATGTAAAACGTTTGGTTAACAAAATAAATAGAATAAGTCGATTATTATTTTCGTTTTTCTTTTATTTGTTCTTATAGAATGTTAAAATTTACCATTGATTGATCGACAAAACTAATAATTTATACGTGTCATGTTTTAGTTTAGATTCATTTGAAATTTGATCTTGCCTGTGTTGTTTGATTCTCTTTTACTTTTCTCACCCTGACATTTATGTTTTTTTTGTTCTGTAACTGTAAAGAACAGCATGGAAGCTAGTGCATAGAAAAATATATGAGAAACACTCGCATGCAGAGTACTTATTATCATTCTATGTAGCTTCATTTGATCCTTACGTAGGAGCATGTATATATCCCCACGCAAAGTGTAGGATGCATAGAAAAAATTGGACAATGCAGATTTTCTGTTCTTTTATATTTCTTTCTTTGACAAATATCTATCGACATAGAACAAATAAATATAGTGAAAATGGTCGAAAGTTCGGTAAAAAATAAAGGTCAATAATAAGCACTTCTGTATATTCATTTAGAAAATGTCGATAGTAAGCAATTAAAAAAGATTTATATATATATCTAAATGGCATTTAGTAATACTATTGATGAAATATCTATAATGAATGAAGATAATTATTCACAACAGCAAATTAACGAACAATCATTAAGACAAGATCTTGAAAAAAATCGTGAATGTAAGTAAAATTTTAAATTTATTTTCTTTCCTTTAATTACTCATGTTTTTTTTTGTTTCTTAATAGCACTTCAACGAAAATTACAAACACGTCGATCTCTACAACAACTTGTTGATGTTGGGATTATGCCAACACCTAAAGTTTCATTACCATTTTATCAACAACGTAAACAATTACAAATGCGAAAAGTATTTTGATATAAAATTTAAAAAAAAAAGCATTAATTTATATTTTTTCTAGACAAAAGATATATTAAAAAATAAAATTCTCTTTCGACCTGATCGTCAATTATTAATTGAACATAATATTCTATCGGATACAACAGCTGCTCCAGCTATACAAAAAACTCAATGTCAATTAAAACGTGCACGTTTAGTTGATAATCTTAATAATAAATTATCTGTACGTCCTGGTATCTTAGAATTAGTAGCAAATAATATATTTGAAATAGATTCAGATCTTAAACAAGCTATACAAAATGGAAATATTCAATATCCAAGTGTATCACGACCACTTCGTCATAAAACATCATCATTTTCAAATACAACAATATTTAAACGTTCATTAAATTCCATACCAAAATCAAAATCATGTTTAACATTTCATGAATATAAAGGACCATCACAAAAAGTTGAAATAACGAAAGTTCCTTTACAATCAACAATAAAAACAGTTGAACATAATCGCACATTAAGTGAAAATCATTATAGAATTCAATTACGACAACAACAATTATTTCTTGAACTTATTTATAATAATAATGAATCCATAGAAAATCAAGATAATTCAATAGAAAATTTTTTACAACAATCAATCGATGATATTCTAAAATCAATATCTAATGATAATCAATCATTTGAAACAATGAAATTAGCTGATTTAAAAACTGAATGTAAAAAATTAAATATTAGTTCTACTGGCACTAAAATGAAATTAATAGAAAAATTAAAAAATGCTCGAATGAAAATGACAGGTAGAAATTATTAATAAAAATCAATCGATTTTTTTTTCTAAATATTTCTTGTTTGTTTTAGAGAAAACAACTGTTCCATCTCAGTTGATCAATAATGAACCATCATTATCTGTTAAATTTTTGTGTAAGGAATCAATATATTGATCGACTCAGAGAAAAACTTGTATTTGATAATTGATTTTTATGATTATAATCAATTATTTCTATGGATTTAGGATAGTTGCTCACATGGATATGGGTGCGGGTTTAGATGGAGAAAAGATTCACTTGCATCCATATCCGTGAGCAATTGTCCTGTGAACAAATGTCCAACTTCTAGTTCAATCACTAATGTCGACAGTTAGTCTGAGACTTTCGAAAAAGTTTCAAATCATGTCTAGATAAAAGAAACTTATGGATAAAGATTTGTATCGAAATCAACACTCACTCAGATGCTTCGTTCGTGTGTGGAAAACTGGAAAAATATTTTCATTGAATATTTAATTGCGCTAGTGCTCAAAATTATAAGAATAAAGTATCTTTTTCTATGTCGTAAAGTGCTTAATACAAATCCCAATAGTGATTTGGATAGCCAATAAATTTCCCTTTCACATGCAATATAATCAGGGTTTCATACTTCGACTATGTGGGAAAGTTTTCATGTCTGAGAAGATGTTAAAGAAGCTAGCTTTTGATTATAACATCTGAAGGAGTACAAAATTCTGAGTAATGTGAGGAGTTCCAATGGTTCTTATGACCTTCTATTACAAAAGTTTAGATATTACTTGTCAGAAAAAAAGTACTTTTTTTAGCGATTTTGATAAATTTTGCTTTGTCTCGTATTTTGTGATGTTTGTAATTCAGTAAGAGAATGTCGTAGTAATTGCAGAAATTCCTCATATTGTTGAGAATTTTGTGCTTCTTCAGATTTTGTTGTTAAAAACGAACTTCTACAACATTTTCTCAGACCTGAAAATTTTCCTACATAGTCCACTTATGAAACGTTGATATATTGTGTTTTCGATAGANTTTAGCGATTTTGATAAATTTTGCTTTGTCTCGTATTTTGTGATGTTTGTAATTCAGTAAGAGAATGTCGTAGTAATTGCAGAAATTCCTCATATTGTTGAGAATTTTGTGCTTCTTCAGATTTTGTTGTTAAAAACGAACTTCTACAACATTTTCTCAGACCTGAAAATTTTCCTACATAGTCCACTTATGAAACGTTGATATATTGTGTTTTCGATAGAGAACTTCATTGACTATCTCAATCACTAATTACTTGGATTCGTATTAGGTATTTGATAGTTTAGAAAAAAAAATACCCTAATCTTATCACTTTAACCACCAGTACTGTACATAAATGCCCCATATGATTCCGATCGAAAAAAAACTGTCAGTATACCTGTGGTGATGGTGGTGCGAACAAATGTGCAACATGAAGTTAGAAAATAGAATTTATATTCGAGAAAAGATAAACTTTCTCACTAGATAGAGTTCTGATTGATTGAAATATTTTCATCTGAATATGTTATTTATTTTAGTATCATCATCATTAAATGATCAAGAACTTTACCAACAACAACAGAAATTAGTTGAAGTAGAAAAATTAAAACAATACGATTCTTCTTTATTATATCAAAATCAATTATCTTTAAATTTTCAATTTATAGATAATTCTACTATTGTAATAAAACACAAAATAAAAATCTTAAATCTTTCAACGTTTTCTTTCGTTTTAGATTCCACAAGATTGTAATCCTATTCTATCAACACAAATACAAAATCGTATGAATAAACTTTATTGAAATCAATAAATTATTCTTTTATTTCATAGAAATTCTTATACAACAACAAGAACAGTCAAACCAAAATCTTCAACAGCATACAATCGTACCTTTAACACCTGAATCTGTTGCACAATATCTTGCTCAATCACAAAAGTCAGATAATCATTCATTATCAACATATCATTCTATCGATTCTTCATCAACTCCAATATTTACAAATCAATCAGTATGATATTTATTTGAATTTGAATAAAAATAAAATCGAATTTTTTTTGTTTTTCTTAGACAAATAGCGATGTTAGTTTTAATCTATTGGATGATTATACTGGTAAGAAAATGAGAAATCTTAATATAGTTTTACAAGATTTCCAAACAGAAATATTTTTTTTTTCTTGTTTGTTTGAAAAACATTTTTCATTTCTATTTTAATTTAGATTCATCTTCAACATTTACATTTACATCTGATGATTCAATTTCAAATAACACATTTTTATCGTCTATAACAGATATGGATTGGATGGCGATTCCATCTCCTAGTATACTTGATAATAATCTGGATTTTACACAATTTCTTAATCAGCTTGATAATGATCATCATCATCTTTTTGATTCAACATCTCAACAACAACAACAACAAAATCCACTTTTATTCGATCTTTTTTCTGCATCAAGTTCACTGATTTAATATAAGTCTTTTTATATATGTATGTAGGTATGTGACAATTTCATATATTTTTTCAATAAGTTGGTCATATAAATGGTTTTCTATGATAGCAAGTCTAGTGAAGATACTTAATTCGAGAAAGTTAAACATTGAGATATTGCAAAAAACCTCACTCGCATTTAACCGTTCGTGAAATTCATATAAATCAATTGTTTTGCTGCATGTTAACAATATTTTACCATGTATATTTTTAATAAAAATATTATCTTTCAATATATTGACAAGTGTTTTTTATTATATTTTTTGTTTGAATTCATTCGTAAAACGTGATAGAAATGCTTGATCAGTTAGAAAACGTTGATATTTTTGTTTTCTTTTAGTATTTAATGGTTGATAAGGACGTATAATTGGATCATTCATTTCTGTATGAGGGGAAAAACCAAATGGACCAACATTCATTTGATGAAAACGATATTTTAAAAAATCTTGTCCATGATAAATAACTAAATCTGGATTATTATAAATTTCGTTTGGATCAAAACCATGTGCTTCCATTTGAAACCATGTTGAACCATGTATTGAAGTTTTTCCAAATAGTAATTGATGATCGAAAAAATTAATGCCATATTGTTGTAGAGGTACGTCACGATAATGAGATGAAAAACGTGGATGAGCTGATGAGAATTTTGACCATGTATTGTATAGATGACCATGATCGAGTGCAATGATATGAGAACCTTGCCATAAATCGACCTAGAAAGAAAAAAATAATAATAAATGACTTTATATTTTAAAAGACACTAACTAGAGTAACATCGGTTTCAGACATAAGACGATGAAGAAATTTCTGTTTCATTGGAGAAAGATTTAAATTTCGAACATTTCGTTGAATTTCAGAAGTACGACGATAAAATTCTTGTCGTGTTGAGGGATATGGATGATCATCGAGAACTAAGGATACGATACTATAAAGGCGTCGTAAAACTGGATCATTTTCAGCAATAGTTGTCGGTAAATGGAAAAATCGATCATGACGATATGAGATTTTTCGTTTTGGTGTTGAGGAGGAACGAGTATTTGGGTGATGAAGTCCTTGATGAGGATAATGTATCATTGCTTTATATATAAATATATTGTTTATTACTTAAAATGTATGTTTGATCAGTACAATATACGTTTAGAAATAGAAAAGGGACGTTATGCGCAATATGAGTCAATCGCCATCAACCGTGACGGTGGTTAAAATACAACTAATAAAATAATATAAAACGTTTTACATTCTATAATTATTTATCATAATGGGAGAAAAAAAGAAACGTTCTTTTATTTTTCAATTAAAATAAAAATTGACATAAAGACTTCAGATACGAATAGCATGTTGTTTTTTAAGTCAATGTTAACTTGTATATTTCGTTGACAGACTTGTTTCAATAGGACTACTATGATTAATCAATACTTTCATCAAATAAATCAGACATTTATGGTCTCCATATGAAAATTACGTGAAATTTTGTCGTATCATAAAACGTGTATAAGTATTATTTTATGAACTGTCGATGTCCAAAAAAGATAATTTAGTTCGAAATTAATTTACGACATATATTTTCTCATAACTTCAGTTGAATAAAAATTACATTAATAGAAAATTGTTGTCATTAATAGACGTCGTTTGAAATCTTAACAGATTTCTTTTATGTTTGCTGACAATTAGTCATAACTGTAATATGAAATAAAATATTAAGCATATTAAATAATTCCATTCGATCAAAAAAGAAAACTCTATGAAGTTGAAGTTTTCACATCCGATATCAACTTACAGTAAAATAAAACGTGGTTGCCACAATCTCTGCTGGATTAAAATTTGAAACACAATGCATCTGCCTCAATGGCAGATGAATCATAATTTATTACAGTGAGCGTGATAAAAAAGCAAACCGTTTATGTTAAATAAAATCGTGTTATACGATAATCCTATAGTAAACTTAGATTTCATATCTATACTTGTGTGTGTGGAGGGGAATGGATGAGAATTCCTACTCCTATACTTCCTAACTTCTTTTAGATCGTGTTTTACAAAAAAAAATAATTTTTCGATTCTATTTTCAATTTTTATTTTTTTATATCTTTGCTGAATATTGTAGATATTCGAAATTGTTTTTATGTGGATCAATACGAGTTTTAATTATCTATTTTGTTGGCTTCTTTCTCATCCGGCTTGACAAAAAATAAAGAAATTAGAAAAGTATATACAGTCTTGGACAAAAGAAATTGTCTCTCATGAAGTACTATTATTCTTTATGATATTGAACTAATATTTTGGATACATGCGTTTAATAATAAACTTTGATCGCAAGCACCATTTCACCTTCGATTGGTTGACATGCAGTGGAATTATGATTTAGACATCATCTTTCTCTTTTCATTGCCTTATTTCAAGCATATTGGCACAAATGTTGAGACATTGCCTTCTTATTAAGAAGATCTGTTGAGAAGCAAATGCATGTTCTTAGTAAGATGAACCTTTTCCACAATGACACTTTGATCGATTCTTCTGAAAATGCTAATAGAAAATTTTTATGAGACGACAGGTCTCTTCTCAACTCTTTCGAGTTGCTTAAATTATAAAAGGAAATATTAGTTTACAGAAGTTGCATTATTGTCTCAATGAAGTTTCTTCATTGAATTGCATTCAATTTGCAGAAGATTCCAGAAACATTTTTCTTTTGTTTTTATGAAAAATTTCATTGCTTTTGCCGTTTTTGACACTAAAGCCTTTTAGCTATTGAAATGTTTCTTTAGATTCTTTCTAGCTTGTGATAAGAGTTTATTATCATACGCATGCACCTAAAATATCAGTTGAATATCATAAAGAAAAGTAGCACTTTATGAAAGATGGCTGCTTTTGTTCAGGACTATATGTGTACGTTCGCTGATTAATTATCATTTTCTCTTTATCTAGATGACTGAAGCGACTCCAGATGAAATTGTTCCATTAGTATTTAAACCGAATCGTATTTTACCTAAAACTGATACACGAACTCGATTTCAAAGAAATTTAGCTGTTAGTTTGATTCTAATAAGTGCTGGTCTTGAACGATTAGCATTCTATTCATTAGCTGGTAATCTTACTTTTTTTCTTGATTCAACAATAATTAAATGGAGATTTCCACATACTATCATTGCTCCACTTATTTTTCTTGGTAAAAACAATTGAATGAAATCTATTTGTGAATAGAAAATTTTGTTTTCTTTTTCCTCAAGGTACAAGTTATATTTCAGCATTAGTATTTTCTTGGATAAGTGATGGCAGATTGGGACGAGCAAAAACAATTATGATCGGTAATTTAATATTATTATTTTCTTTCATATTATTCAAATTTTTTTCAACGTAGGTTTTACTATATATAGTATTGGTTATATATTTATGATATTATTTGCAAATGAACATACACATCGAAATTGGTGTCCCAAACCTAATAATGATACAAACACAGAAACACCCGATTTTTTTCATGAACTTTGTGTTAAATACATTCTTCCAACCCTTATTTTTACGTAATTATATTTTTTTTGTTTGTTTTCAAACAATAAAATAATATGTTCTGTGTGTAGTGCTATTGGTGTCGGAGCAGTACAAGCTAATATGGCTGTGTTTGGTGCTGAACAAGTTCGAGAACAAAAAAGTAAAACACGATATTTCGATATATATTATGCAGCGGTCAATACAGGTGGACTTATAGCTTTTGGTGCAATTGCTTATTTACAAATTAATAAAGGTTATTTCGTTGGATATTTAATTCCTGGTATACTACTTATTTTGGCTTTTATATTATTTCTTGTGGGTTATAAATGTTATATTCATATAAAACCACATGATTCAGTGATTACAAAATTTGTTCCTATTATTATAAGTGCATTTCAATCATGGATAAATCATCGAAGAAATCGACGCGGAATAATCGATAGCAGTGAATCACATCCCGAAGAAACAATTGTAGAAGCTGAAGGTGATAGTAATGATTATTTATCATTTACTATAAATAGATCAACATGGTCATTCTTTGATTATGCTAAAGTGGAGAATAATGGTCGATTTTCTAGTCGTATTGTAAATGATATTAAATCACTTCGACCTATTATTGTTGTATTTCTATTATTAACACCCTATTGGCTTCTTTATGTTCAAGTAAATTTCTATTTTATTTAGTTGATTTTGTATAGAATTTAATTTACGTAGGTTGAAACAACATTTATTGTTCAGGGTGCTCATATGAAATTACCGAGTTTTTTTAAAGAAATGCCTGTTGTTTGGCTTTCTCTTGGAAATCAAATAATAATAATTGGTGAGTAGTACTCTCATCTTTAGATTACAGTGAGTAGGAATATTTTTTGAACCATTAAATGATATGATTAATTGTATAAGAGACAAAAGGGTGACCTAAAATGAATAGGTGGCTTTTCTGTTTTTATCATGTAGGATTAGTATATTCTATTCGAAAAATAAACATACCAGAAGATGTAACGTGAAAAACTCTAGAAGTTACCATAAAAATTTGATTTTCCAAATACACTGCGTTCTGTGCGAACGTAATCATTTGTTGATAAACGATTATTTGCATTCTTTTATATCGTAAATTGAAGATCATTCTGTTTATTGATGAACAATCAAGCATAAAACCAAAAGATTAAGTATTTAAAATGAATTATGTCGTTGTAAGGTGCATCTAAAAATTATCTGACATGTCGAATTATATTAAAATTTGATGAAACATTATCACATAAAAATTATATTGCAGTTGTTTTCTCACATGCACATTCTAAGAGTAAATTCTTTCCCCGTGACAATTTCATCTATCAACAAGACTAGTCACATTATATACACATCAACAATCATGGGCATAGTTTGAAAAGAATTTCATTCATTTTATAAATAATCTCATATGATCACTCAATTTTGATTTCAATATTTTGAATTTTTACATATGAAACACGATCGCCAATAATATGCAATAGAATAGAGTTACAAACTATGATTTTTTAATTGATAAAATAAGAAAACGAATTCTTTCTGTACTAAAAAAATTGATTATGTTCGCATCGTGAAAAAATTTAGTTCTATTCTAAAAACAAAACTTTATTGTAACTTGTAGAGATTTTCACATATTTTCTTTTTCGAATGAAATGTATTAAATGCTACGAAAGAATCGACTATTCATTATGGGCTACCCGTTATGTATGAATTTTGAAAGAAAATAATTGAAAACACGAAAACTTTCATCTTAATTGCATTTCAACTGGATAATATTACTTATGCAAACTTTTATATCATTCCTTTTTCAAAGATTTTGATGAATGTTCAAACGCGTTAATTAGAATCCCGTGAAACAGTCCAAAATTCTATCCTGCGAAACAATCAGAATTGTATCGATAATTTGTTTTTGACATTGAAACATTTTGAAATCCTATGCGAAGTGACAGATGGGATTCGAGAGACAAAAACTTCAGTCTCATACAACTATAGTTTTAATATGTGCTAATGACATGATATCATATTTTTTGTGTTCTGTTTAATCTAGTTACTATTTTCCTGCTGAATGCATTTGTCTATAAACGTCTTCAAGCTAGTGGACGATCATTTCCAATAAATACTCGCATAGTTATTGGTTTAATCACAGCAGCACTTTCGATGTGTATGGCAGGTACGATTGAAATAGTTCGTCAAAATATTTGTAAAACTCAAAATTTCACACAAACTATTGGTATATATTTTGTACTTTCATTTTCAGTGTAATTTGTTTTTTTTGTTGCATGTTCTAGGTGATAAACAGTATCTAGCGGCTAATATGAGTGTATTTTTTCAATTTCCACAATATGTTGGTATTGGTCTTTCAGAAGTATTTACTTCTGTCGCAAGTCTTGAATTTGCTTATTTGGCTGCACCGCAGTCAGCTCAATCATTAATAATGAGTCTTCGATTTTGTTCAGCTGGTCTTTCATCACTATTTGGTTCGGGTATTGTTGGTCTTATGTCAATAACGGTAAAACATAGAACATGAAATGAAATAGATAATACTATTATGTATATTCATTTTTTTTTTCCTTTGAATATTTTAGATTGGAAATCAAACATCAGAAAATTATATTAATGACGAGCGATATTACATTTATTTCTTTGTCTTGGCTGGTCTTCAAGTTGTTTTCGTATTAATTTTTATGGGATGTAATCAAAGATATAAAATACTTAAAATACCAAATAATCATTTGAATACACGTCATTTTATATTGCCGAATTCGGATTCATCAAATGCTTAATTCGTCTATCTATTTTGCTGTAATTTTCTTTATTTCATGATTTATATGTTCATTGTTATTATCGCTTCGAATACAAATATTTTTCATCTACTTCTATTTTTGAAAATGTTATACTTCTTTTGTTTTTTGAAAACATATCCGTGTGATCAATATTACTCATGCATTTGTAAATGTATTATACTAAGGAAATTTATCTTTTCTTTTCCCTTCAAAGAAAAATCTTCTATAATTAATGTTGAAATTTTAATAATGATTATTAATGTAAATGGGAATAAATATACTATTCATGTATAGATAAAGATTTGTATTCATTCGAATATTTAGTTTGACTAGTTCTACTCAAGACTATTGATTTTATCAAGGAGCTTGGCATTTTTCTCATAGATATTTTAGACTATCTCAATCGAAATAATACAAAAACAAATTTTCAGACATTTCATTTAAATGAAAATATTTCGGATTTGATTGATATTTGAACACTCAAGTCTCATTTGAGATTTCAGGGATTACCCTAAGGTAAAAACTTCGTGGGACAAGGATGGAGTTGTGCCAGTTCCTAGAGCATGAAATCAAATTAGAGATATCCATAGCGGCACTGCCGCCGTCACTTGCATCTGATTTGAGTGTTTACAAGTCCAACCATCAGAATTGTGGTGAATCTAATGGATTTAATGTAACTGTACTAATTATGCATAGTGATGGAAGAGATTTTTAGCCACGATAGACATCTCTGTGGCAAAGATAATATTTCTTCCTTGTTAGGAATGTAGTTTGGGTGCAATTTTTATATCTACGATGCTCAGATTTGTTTTATTTTAGCAGAAACTGTAATCAAAATTGGTCAAAACTTCGTATTTTCTAGTTTTTCTCGATCCATTCCAACAGATTTTGATATCGGTGTTTTGACATTCGATAAAACCTAAGAATAGATTCAGAAAAAGCGTTCAAAAGTAATCACCATTAACATGAAGAATTGATAACAACCAGATAATTTTCACTATTAGAAATATTCTATACTCCGATTAGAAATTCAAGGAATTAGTTTGTCCCTGCTTACAAAAACACATGCTTAGTATTGAAAATTATCGAACTTCTAGCGATTCTTCATACTATATAGTAGTCGCGATCAGTTTTGAATGCTCTTTTCGAAGCTATTCTTAGACTTTGTCTAATGTCAAAACACCGGTCTCAAAACCAATTAGAATTGATTGAAAACACTAAAAAGAAATGTGAATTTTCTTCCAATTTCGAAACCTTTATTATATAATTCATGAATTTTGACAACAGCTTTGGCTACAGCAAAAAACTGACCAAAGTTGATATTAATAATATACAGGAACTACATATTTGACAATAAGGAAACTATCATCTTTGACATCATGTTCTAGGAATTGACACATACCTAGGTAAGAGTCAATGAATTTTATAAAAAAAAGTTCATCCTGCACATTTCTAATTTTTCATATACATTCCAACATTTCAATTGTCACATCATCAATTCTTCCTACCTATTGAGAGATTTAAAAAAGAACATTTACTGAAATGTACTTGATTTGTTGTGAATATTTCCTCTTTTTCTTCTTCAAACAACAAGGAATAGATGTTTGCTGTATTCTTTTTATTTTTTATTTCTTATCTCTCGTAAACTATTTTAGATATCAGAAATGTATACTATCAAAAAGATTATATATATATATATATTGTTGTTTTCATTTTATTCTATAATAGATAAACATGGATGTGCTGTTTCTTTTCTTTCATATAATAATTCACTATTTTTGTTCATTTGTTTAGATGACAGATACAAGTGTTGATGAAGTATCTCCTCTTATATTTCGTAATACATATATTTCAAATGTACCTGATAATCGAACCATATTTCAACGAAAACTTTCTGTATGGTTAATTCTTGTAAGTGCTGGTCTTGAACGATTAGCATTTTATTCATTAGCGGGCAATCTTATTTTATTTCTAACATCGAATAATATTCATTGGACATCTATTCATAGTGTTACTGCTTCATTTATATTTCTTGGTAAAAAGAATTGAATTTCAGAAATTTTTTTGTTAGAGATCCTTTTTATCTTTTAGGTACAAGTTACATATCATCGCTTATTTTTGCTTCGATAAGTGATGGTAAATTAGGGCGTGCAAAAACCATTATTATCGGTAATAAGTTTCATCTGTTTTACAATGTTTAATTATGTTCTACAGGTTTTATTCTATATATTATTGGCTATGTATTTATTGCATTATTTTCCGATAATGATAAGTTTAAATTGTATAGTAAATTTTGTGGTACAGTAAATTTTACAAGTTCAATAACACCGGAATTTTTCGAAGAACAATGTATTCCTCAAATTCTTTCAACATTAGTTTTTACGTAAATTTAATTCATAATATTACAAACAGAAAATATGTTTTCTTATTTTTTCATAGTGCCATTGGTGTGGGTGCAGTACAAGTTAATATGGCTGTATTTGGTGCTGAACAAATACGAGAACAAAAAGCAACAAGAAAATATTTTGATAAATATTATGCTGTAATTAATACAGGTGGTCTTATTGCATTTGCTTTTATTGCTTATGCACAACAAAATGATAGTTATTTTATTGGTTATGTAGTTCCAACAGCATTATTAATAATAGCTTTAATATTATTTTTAATTGGTTATAAATTTTATATTCATATTCAATCACATGATTCTGTTATTAGTAATTTTATTCCTGTTTTAATAAATGCTTTTCAAACATGGAGAAAGCATCAAAAAAATATACAAGCATCAATTACTAATCAAAGATCTTTCAATTCTTCAACATTATTAGGTTATCAAAATGAAACTAATGATCAATTATCATTAACAACAAGTAATAAATCATGGTCATTTTTGGATTATGCAAAAATACCTAATCAAGGACGGTTTATGGATCGTGTAGTAGATGATATCAAATCGCTTCAGCGTATTATTGTTGTTTTTCTTCTTCTAATACCTTATTGGCTTGTCTATTTTCAGGTAAAGATATGTTTATAGTTAAAAAGAAAAGTTTAATTTTTTTGAAAAAAAAAATATAATAAAACTTCTCTATATGAGCACCTTCCTGATACTGCGCAATCTACAGTTCATCCAAGCGAATTTTCCTCCGAATGAGCATCTTCTTTTTGTGAGCAACACAGGTTCTACCACTCACGTACAACACGAGGGAAAATGATGTTATATGTATTGCCTTATGATAAACAACTATGGAAAACATAAGCAAAGGGAATAGAACAGATACGAATATTTAAAAAACCAATATTAGACAACAGTAACAGTGCTCGGTTTAGTATCTCGTCTTTTTTTTTAATGTTAATAATCATAGTTCTTTGGTCTCAAATTCAGGTTGAAAAATGATTTGTTTAGTCATTTTCCTTGAAACTAACTTTTATCATTTGGTCACTATACTTGGAAAGTACATTTCTTTTTCTGACCATCTCAACTAATAGTCTTCATACGGAATATCATCACCAGTGAACATTCAGTTTGTAAATCAATCTCTATTTTTTTTTATAACTACATGAATAAGAATACATAATTAAATCACCTTTTGCAAGCCATAGCCACTACGTATAAGAAATATGTTACATTGATATAAAAAAAGTCAAGATAAGATAAGTATCACGGGTGCATTAAATGAGTCACGACTGCTGTTTGTTAACGGTTGTCGCCATTTAAAGTCTAGTTAATTGTAGCAGATCTATGTCTCTATATATGATAAAAAAGTACAAAAGAGAAAAAAGATCCTCTGATTTAAAAAGTTGAATGAATAAATAAATTGTTGGTAAGAAGAAGAAATAGATTACACAATGCAGTCGACAAGCAATCACAACTGAATAATATTTATAGGTTGTAAAAAAATAAACTAAAAACTTTCAATAATAAGCATCTCCATAAAGTGAGCACTTTTGGCCAGTCCCAAATTTTTACAAGATAGTTTTTGTTGCATATATGAATGAAACATATATATATATATTCATTTAGATTGAAACAACTTTCCTTGTACAAGGTGCACATATGAGAGTAATAAAAATCCTTCGTATAGACAACCATCAACACTATATGCCTGTTATTTGGCTTTCACTTTGTGATCAAATAATTATTATTGGTAAGTTATATAATAATTGATTTTAAGGAATTTCATTAGAATTTTATGAAGTAATTCGTATAAATTTTGTTAAGAATTACTATTTCAAATGGTACGAGATAGATAGAATACAGTTACAGATCCAAAGAACAATAGTATTCACACATTTCATTAGAAATGGTAAGATTTAAATTCTAATATTTTTATGAAATGTCATCTAAAAGGAGTGTTGAAGTATATAGTGGTAAACATTTGAATCCTCTTCTGTACGATTATTATAAACGAAGATAGAATTTAATTAAAATACTAGTCTTTGGGTCTCCTTTGACAAAATTTCTGTAACGTATTTATTCATGCGATCTCGTTCCATGTGTTAACATCCTTGTATAATGAAATAAGATTAATAGTTATGCTTATTTTCTTCTCTAGTTGCCATCTTTTTTCTCAATACATTCGTTTACAAACGTCTTGAAGCGAGTGGGCGATCATTTTCAATAAGATCTCGCATTGTCATCGGTCTTATATCAGCATCACTTTCTATGTGTATAGCAGGTACAGTTGAGATCTTTCGTCAAAAAAGATGTGATACATTACCAACTATTCCACAAACTATTGGTATGTATTAGATGACTATATTTCTCTTTACATCTTTGATTTTTATAATGTAGGCAAAACAAATTATACAGCTGCTGATATGTCTATATTTTATCAATTTCCACAATATATTGCTATTGGTCTTTCAGAAGTATTTGCTTCAGTTGCTAGTCTTGAATTTGCTTATATAGCTGCACCACAATCAGCTCAATCACTGATAATGAGTCTTCGATTTTGTTCAGCTGGTCTTTCATCATTTTTTGGTTCTGCTTATGTTGGTATATTTGTAAAAGTTAAAGAAAATCTCACTTTTGATAATTCAGAAGTAAGAAACAAAACAAAAGAATTTTTCTTGTATTCTGTTTTATTTTATAGTGTAAAGCTCGAGATCAACCTGAATTATTTTTTATCTATTTCTTTGTTCTTGCTGGCTTTCAATTCGTCTTCCTGTTAATATTTCTTGGTTGTGATATAAAATTCAAAATACTCAAAATATCAAAACAAAGATTTAATACACGATTATTTGTAGCACCAAATTCTCGTTCATCAAGTACTTGATTATTGGATTTTTGAATAAAATGTTTTATTCATTTGTATTATTTTTTTTTGTATATAGATAAAGGTATTTTACTTTTACCTTTTCTCTTGCTTGAAGTCTTTCAAAACTTAATTAAGTATCATACAAGTACTAAATACATGGTCTAATTTAAATATCATTACATGCTATTTTGAGAGTTTTTAGGCAAAAATAGACATGAACTATTCATAAATTTTTTCATGTCAAAACATTATGAAATAAAGAGGCGTATGCATGTGAGTCTTCTCTTCGGTACTATCCACATTATAATACTCATGCCCTCACATCTCTTTCTTTTCTTGGTTTTTAGTTACTATTTTCGAGCATCTACACGTAGTTAGGCATCCTTTATGAAATCACCGTCCAGTTCCGTCAACTATGCTGTAGTGGACGTGATTGAACTTTGAAAGCCTCTCATAATAGCGCTTGGACACATAGTAATACTTGAACTTATTAATAATTTCATTTGCAAAAAACTGGTTTCACTCGAACAAACTCTTCGAGTTCGATACTATCGCATTCGTGTATGTACAGGTATATATAAGTAATAGTAGCTGCTCTAGCGAAAAGATGATGAACTATTACAACAAGACAATTTGATTGATTTAGAAGCTAACCATATGATCAAACATAGATTGACATTTTTTGCAAAGACTTTTGCAATACATGTTAATTATCGATCAATTTATTTGCATCGAAGCATTATCACATAAAGATTGTTCTAAAGTCTTTTTCAGTTTAGCAAGATCCAAAAATGATTAACTTAAGATCAGCTAGGAAGGAGAGGTAATAAAATTGACTAATCACATGATCAACACCACCAAGTAGCCACTCTAACAAAACAAAACAAGCATTTTTGATATAGATTTTGTCAAAATGTGCCAGAAAGCTGAATTCCCTGTGGCGCTCAAAGTTAAGATTTGCAAAATCTGTTTGCTTTGAAATTTCCATAGGAGCTGATTAGACAGTCACCATTTCTAGTATCAATTTTTTAGCTGGCCGTCGGTATGTATTATTCTTTTTATTGATGAAGGCTCCCTCCCCCTCAAAAATCGATCTCAGCCCAGATATGTTCAAATGGGCTGAAATTTGGAGCATATGTTGGGGCTGAAGTGAGGAGGCTGTGGTAAAATTTTCAGCTCGATACTATGACGTTTGNAACTCACATGGTAATGGTATGTCCAATGTATTAACATTGTTGTTTTGATCGAATGCATTTTTATCTTTCAAATAGGGATTCTGAAATTGCCAATTGTCCTGTTTGGGTATTGTTGAAATTTGAGGTTTTTGAATTCCAGTCGATGGTGTTGATTTTTCAGAAGGTTTAGGACCCCAATATGGATTAACCCATGTACTTTTTGTTGAATTATTTAATGGTACTGATTGTTGATTTCCAATTCTGTTATTGTTCTGTGTGAATTGAGAATTAGTTTGATTTGGTTTAGGACCCCAATATGGATTAACCCATGTATTTTTTGTCGAATTATTTAATGGTACTGATTGTTGATTTCCAATTCTGTTATTGTTTTGTGTGAATTGAGAATTAGTTTGATTTGGTTGTGGTCCCCAATATGGATTGACCCATGGTTGAATGTTATTGTCTGTTCTCTCCGGAAAAGTTTGTTGTCGATTAAATGCAGGTCGACTTCGAGTATCAGCATTCGATGATGAACTTGATCGTCTATAACCAAAATGACTTTCAGGATTTGCAGATACTCCTGGTGATGATGTTACAATTCGACGTTGAATATGTGTTGGTGCAAGATAACCACCGGAACCAGGATTATCATATACTATGTATTGATCAGTGGGATTTAATGGATTATTCGATAAAATTGTTTGAATATATGTGTTTTGACTCCATAATAAATCATCAATTTCACCTTGATCATTAATTAATATCGAACCCGGAATAAGTTGATGGATACCCGTAGGCGCTGAAGAACTTTAAAAAAAAACGGGAAAAAATTGACTCACGAGAGAACATACCTAATTGCCAGATACCGTTCGACTTCATATTATAACTAAGACTAGATCTCGATGAGACTAAGACACACTTAAAAGGATTCAAACTCACAACCTCATTATAAAGAGTTATGACTGTTTCAATAAAATTGTACTGAGAGCAAGGCATTTTTGAAAAACTCAAAATAAATATTTTCGATTTGAAAAATTGTCAATAGGCACCGGGTTTGATTATTGTGTTCTCCTATAGTATATTGCAACTTTTTTAGAAAATACTTTTTTCTCAGTAAAAATTTCATTTAAGTGATCATAACTCTTTATCAGTAGACGGTGAGTTCGAATTCTTTTCAATTTATCTGAGTCTCATCGAGATCTACTCGGAATTATAAAATGAAGTCGAACGACGCCCAACAGTTGGGTATACTCTCTTGTCAATGGAAAATAATAAAAAAAACTATTATCTTACTATTGAATATTAGTATTTTTATTGATTGTATTCGCTTCTGATTGAGTTGCTGTTGTGTTTGGCTTCCAATTTGGACCCCAATATGGATTAACCCATGGTTTTTGCTGTTTATGAGCAATCATTTCATTGGATCGATTATCTTTGATTGTGTTCATGTCAAGTTTCATATTGATAACAGTACTAACACTTGGAGCTGTACTTGAAAAAGCCGAAGAATGATCATCTTCTATCGAATGAATATTTAACTGATCTAAGCCACTTGTTATTGGTTGATATTCAGGCGTTGTATTACTCTTGATATCACTAAAAGAACCAGTAAATGTTGTTCCTCTCGATGTTGCATTGGATGTTTCTGATGACATCGAGTCTGAATTCAAATGACTACGTCCTTGGTTGTACATCATTTTTAATTCGTTTTGTAAAATAATCTAATAATACAAATCAACGTAAACAAAAGTAAAGAAAAAGGCAATGATTAAATGAAATAAACGTTACTACTTACGTTTATCAATGTGTAAATATATACATATTTAGTAAGGAAGAAAAATTATGCTTTTTTAATGCAAGGTCACGAAAAGACAAAATATAAAAATATAAGTAAACAAATCAAGCATAAAAACTATTCGATATGAAAATATTACAAAAATGCTATATCATAACAACATTCTGAATCATGATAAATCAAATGTATGTCTATTGAAAATAATTTGTTTTACTTTTAAAAAAAATATCTTGTTGACAGTCTAATTAAACATAATTAACTGTTGAAATTACAAATGCCCTGTGTTTTTTTTTTATATAATTACAAGTATATATTATTGTTCTATATCGAGAAAATTTTCGATCGAAATAGATTGTCTTTCAGGGTAACACAAGGTCCTCCTTCAATAGTGACCAGATCAACAGAAAAACTTTGTTGCTGAAATTTAATTTTTCCCACTAACATGATACATAGAAGCATATGTATTAAATCACCTGACAATGCATACTAAAAGCTTCGAATTACTGTAAGGTGCACATAATGTGCAAAAAATAAGTGCTTTTTTTGCTTCATTCTATACTGTGAAATAGAGCACGAAAATCCATGTTTTAGAGAAAAAAACGTAAGATTAAGCAAGTATGAAAAATGATTCAAAACAGCAAAAGACCGAGTTTTTATCTGAAATTTCAATGTTATTCGAATGAGTTTGAAATGAAACTGTTGTTCGACATAAGTCTGTAGAATAAGAACATCCGAACACGTCTTTTTTTTTTTGTGATATTCATAAAGAATTTTGTAAACCTTTCTAATATTTGTATTAAGAGATGGAACCAAGTATCATGTCTCATGAGAATCAATAGATATCGTCCTTCAAACATACGCTATTAATTCTTTCACGTCGGATATTGTAGTACAGGAAACACATTCATCAAGATAACAATAAACAAAATCACGAGACGATGTGTCAATCTTTCTATTATTAACTACCAGAACCAATGACTGAATCCGAGTTTTATTGAAATTTTTTTTATGTATAGAGTTATTTCGATAGTTCTATGATTGAACAGGGAGATTTATATAAATTAATATGCATTGAATTTTTTTTTTTTTATAAAAACAAGTAATGATTCAATGATAAAGGAATTCCTTTTTTTTTTAAAAATATTATTATTGTTATTTAATTGTTCAAAACAGAACTAATTGGATTTTCATAAAATGTTATTTTAAGTGGTGTTGTTTCTTTTAATTTCATATACCAATAAACATTATTGAAATATAAATAGAAACGTCGTGTTAGAAAAAATGTTTCATAAATTTCTATTAAAGATTTAATCCATTCTCCTGTTGTTGGTTTTTTTGAATCAAAATTACGATAAAAATTAATAAAATCTTCATGAAGAGTTTTATTTTGAACTATTTGATTATATGTACCAAGTAATTGAGGTTCATATGAATAAATATTTATACGTGTATAATTCAAATGAATATTTGGTAACATTTGAGCACCATAACGATACAGTTGATTTAATCCACGAATAACAAAACTAGCACAATCATATGAATCGAAATACATTGTTGCATTAGGACCTTTAAAAACATAATGAATTCATTTTATTATTGGTTATCAATATGGATAGAGTCTGAATACTATCTTAACCAAAAAGTTCTTTGATACGAGAATAACAAAAAAATGTTTTGCATTATCAAGAATATATGCTTTTTAGTATCATAGATCATCTACATGCGGATTATTTTGTTTCTTAAGGAAAGTATTTGACTTTGAGTTTACATGAAAAGACAGAAGTTTCTCGTTATACAAACAAATTTTAATTTTACAGTTAGTACTATCAAGTCTTTATAGTTTACTCTAATTCATTCAGTGACATGATAAGCTATGAAGATCGTCATGTTTGAATTGCTACGTACTTCGGTACGTATCCATAAATTACTGTATTCAAATCTTAGTATCATAATCCATGAGATGGCTATGGGCAAATCACTAACCACTGTTTGTCTCAAGTCACTCGTTCGATAGCATGCTGATTCTGTTATGACATACACCTGCTCTTGAGGTTATTTAAATTGTACGGAGAATCTACAGCTAGTATTAGTTGTAGAGAAGACATTAAACTATTGAATCTGCTACTAAGCAACACTCCACAGTGAAAAATAGCTGAGAAGCAGCACTACACTTCTTCTTCAATCTATTTGAATTCTTATGAAAATATTGCATTGTCTCTTCCTATTAGGAGATCAAATGGCTCTATGTGTTTACTATTTGATTTTATTTATTGCATATCTTTTGTCAGTAACGAGTGGCGCAGATTAAATACAACAAGACTTATATTTCTTTTTCAACTAAGTTTTTCTTTTTGACGTAAAATCTAAATTCTCAACGCCTGTTCAATCATCTAACTGCGATTTTTGATCTTTTGCAAATATATATCAACTTGTTAAATCCATACAATAACGAAGTTAGCGTGAACGAATAGAGAATGTTTTTTCTCAAGGCTTCGAGTGTTGTCGTTTATGAGAAAAGACTTGAAAGCAATATCTAGTAATGGTTTTGTATGCATTCCAAGAAAACATATTTTTCAAAGCGACATTTGGCGCATGGTACAATCATTCTCATGCTGTTGGGTATAAAATTTAATTCAGAAATTTTCCCATATTTTACTTCAAGATTTTTTTTTTGTAAATATTTCTTCTAAAATTCAGAAATATAAACATGAAAAAATGCAGAATTTCGTAACATGCTTAAAACTTCAATAAACCTTTGTTTAAAAAAGTTCCATTACTTTTTATTTGTTTTTTTCACTAATGCATTTACCCTACACCCAAAAACTCTCTAGTGCATGACTTAATTCCATTTAATCTATGACATTCGTTACAAATTTTGTGGAATATATTCCGTAATATCACATTCAAATGAAGAATGTCTTGAAAAAGACATTTCGATAAATGCTCACCAATATCGGAATAGACTGTCCATGTTTCATAATAGACACCAGTATTATTATCACTCACAGCCCATGATGCCCAAGTATTATAATTTTTACCTATTGAAAGAAACATTTTTGGAATAAAAAACGACAAAACGAAAAGAAAAAAAAAAGAATATTCACCACTCATTTGACCAACTTTTTTCAACATGCTTAAATCCGATGAACCATTCCATAAGGAATCAACAATTCCTTCATAAACACATAAAGCACCTATAATTTATAATATATTTAATGACGACAATTAAAAATATTTAAATTTTACCTTGATCACACCATATAAATGAATCATTTTGAAGTACATGTGGAAATGTACAATTAAATAGTTGATCTAATTCATACCTTTATGAAAGTAAAAAAGATACATTTCATTTTTAAATGAATAAAATTTAATTTACCATTCCATTGTCCAATTTTGACCTGTTTTTTGACTACGAAAACCTAATGCATCATGCATAATTTTCTATTTTTCATATAAAGAAAATTATATAAATTTTATTTTAAAAATAATAACTTAAATAATACTCACAAATTTAGCCAATAAATCTCCAAATTTAAATGACCATACTGGTTTTTTAAGTGCAAATATTTCAATAATATCATTATCATCTTGTGCATAAATCATTGCATCTTCACCTTTACCAGTTGGACAAAATGCAATAAGACCTGCTTGACAATATGGATTATTTGTTGGACGACTTGTTACACGTTCATATGGAACAGGCCATTGTGTTCCATAAGCAAAAATAAAACTCAAAAAGACAATGAATAAATATTGAATTATCATCATGCACTTTTTTGTCTTCTGCACTAGAATAACAAATGGGTTAACTTTTTTATGTTGTTCGATATTTCGTTTTTTTTTCTTTTTGGGAATCTTATCAGTTTTTTATTTCGTTGGTCATAATGATAAATAAAATAAAAGCATTGTTATCAGTATCCTTTGTTTGATTCGTAAATGTACGTGTTGATATAACACATTCTATATATCACCTTTTCTTTTCGTTTATCTATACAAACACTTTTCTATAAAATAGGATTAAAAATCGTTTAATTAAAAAAAAATAACTCATAAAACAAGGTGTGAATTTCAAAACAAAAACATACATATATATAACACATTTTATTAGAAATTAATAAGTAAACTAAATCAGAAGCTTGATTTTTTTGTTTTTATTTTACTTAAATAGGATGTTTGCCCACCGAAAGCTGTGTCATGTTTTTTTTTTATTTTGTATTTAAAAATTTTATCACCTTTTTATTTCATTATTAGACCATTCATCTTTATTGTAAATGAGAAGAGAAAAATCTAAGACAATTATTTCTTTTGTGCGTGTGTGTCTTACATTCATTCGATACATAGTACTTAATGAAGCATCAAATTAAAACAAATCAATGGTGTCAAACATGTCGTCTGTATGAAAAGCGGCACGTGTAAATTGATTCTTCTTTTTTTTTTCATATCGGCACTTATTCTCTTCAAATTTACTTCCGTTTTGCATTAGTGGTCATTTTGAAATGATAAAGGCTCTACCAGCGATTATTCTCTTACCGTTAAGTGGACATGATTCTCAGTCCGCCAACGGCATTATTTAATGACCATTAGTAAATGAATAGGAAAAAAGAAAAATATGATAATTGATAAGGTTTTTTTTTTCTTTCTTGTTTATATTATCGGTGTAATCGTCCTTGTGTTGATCGTGAAACAAACAAAGTTTTGGCTAATTGAACAAAAAATGCCATCTGACTAATGTACATTTAATGGCGACAGTCTGGAAACGATGATATACTTTACTTAAAAGAATTAAATAAATTGATATGAAAATGAAATAGTATTGCACAATCAAATAAATGAAAATGAATGACTTTTTTATTTTATCATAATGCTAAAGATTACTGACACAATTAACAATTAAAAAAAGAAAAGGAAAAATGAAACAATGACAACAACACACACACGACAACTATACAAAATTTATTTGTTTGTTCGATGTTTTACGGAATGATATTCATAAGTGACTTTTTGAGATATAATTTTCTTTTTTAACATTTTTTATTTAATTCATATCGACGAAAACGATTCATACGTTGTTCCATACGTGGTCTCCATTCAATAACAACTGATGTACGATCAAGACTTAAAGATGTTTGCATTTGATCATAAAAACCCATTAATAAATATTGTTTATCAAGTTTTAAACGTGGACATGAACATTGAACATCTTTACGTGATACCCATATCCATTGTTCACTTTCTTGAATACGATTAAGACGATCTTTATAAACTCGAACAATTGTTAATAAATAAGATATCCATTGACCAGCATCATGTTGATTAGTTACACGTGCATGAATAGCTTTAAACAAAAAAAAAACAGTGATTTTTTTGTTTTTCATTAAATATTTTCTCTTTTTTGTTAACTTACTGTAATCTCGTTTACAATATTTTTTAACATGTAAACGACGACTATAATAACGACATGCACCACAATATTGTCCCATATCAATCGATGGATTATATTCTGTTAATATTGAACGAAAAGTTGTCGTAGATGTTGTTGTCGTTGTTGTTGTTGTTGTTGTTCTTTCGATTGGCGGCGTATAAACATCATCATCATCATTATCAACATCTTGTTCATGATAACGATGCATATTATCATTTTGATGATATATATTATATAAATTTGATGATTGCAGATTGAGTTTTTCTAATAGAAAGAATTTTATATGTCATAGAAAAAAGATTTTTTTTTTTTTATGAATATTTACTTATACATGGTGAAATAGGTGATTTAGTTTGTTGATAACCTTTCATACATCGATCACATCTTAAACCAATAACACCCTCCTTACACGGACATTGTCCAGTTGTTTGATTGCATACTTTACCTCGTGAACCCACCGGATGACAATTACATACTGAAAACCAAAAACAATAAGATATTCAATTTAACAGTTCTACTGTGCAATTACAATTCGAGTGAATGTACTGAACTTAGAATACCTTGCTAATAGTATGTCATCGGAATCTTTGAGTATTTTATAGATTTTTATGCACTTGACAACCAAATATTCGATTTACAAACTTGTTGAAAAACATTTTCATAGGATGCTATAGAAAGTGGACTAGTTCTTGGTCTGAGACAATTCTTACGAAGGAAATCTTCGATAGGATTAATCACTTTTGAGTCGATTGAGCTCTCGATAACCTGAAAAGAATTCGTGTCCTTAGCATATTGATGTTGAGATACTACATTTTTATGATATTTTTTAAATGAATGCCGATGCCCTATTGAGAAACCCTAATTTTCGAATTTCAACTTGAAATTTTGCATTGATATCAGCATTAACAAAAATATTTTATTGTGTAAGGTTCAATTCTTGTTGCTATTCCTATCCGAAGGTACAACTGTAATAATAATGTGAATTTTATATCGCTTGTATAAGTTGACAGATTTGATTTTCTTATTTTCAGAATAGAAGCAAAGTAAAAGACCTAAGACTTTCATAATAGACAACTCTCGTTTCAAGATCTGTCTCTATACAAAATTTCAAGTTGAAAGTTTTTAGGGTATTCCTAGCTCATTTAGGTTTATATAATGCACAAGGTCTTGACTCAAAAGCAAAGCAATTTATTAGTTCGAGGATGTTCATCATCAGCATGGTACCCAAAATAAGATTCTATAACATACTGGTAAGCAAGTAGCCTACTAATAAGTGACTCTGCACATGGATACCTTGACCTCAGTACATTCATCGAGGTTAAATTCTTCCACATATGTATAGATATATGTGACAAAGCTATTAGTTTCAAGATGATTTTGTGGTAATTCTTAGAGATAATTGTCTTAGACAATGGTTTATATTTATTTGTCTTGTTATAACACAGACGGAATAGTGAGACCACAATAATGTATACATATGTATATATATATATATACATCGTCTATTTATTTGGTCAATATTTGATGATTCAATGAAGAAAATCAAACGGATAATAGTTTATAAGAAAAGATATTTTTTAACAATTATCACTATTATTTGTCTCGGTATTCAGTCTAGATTATAAAAAGAACTGTATTTCCTCTTAACCTTGACTGAACGATCAATATTGCCTTCGTTTCCTATCATGAAAAGACCATCAATACTTTCCTTTCTATACAAATATATATTTATATAGATTTCCGCTGATTGACACATACATAGGTCATACTTCATCATAGAAATCCAAACAATAGCCAGGAAATATGCTATCATCCCATACTTAACACTAATGAGCAATACACACACATATATATATATATACATATATATCTATTAAAACGAAACGTACACAACAAGGCTAAAATAACTAATAGGAAAACATGCAAGGTTAGTGCAATGAATGTGAGGGACATACACACACACGTCGGAAAAAGAAGCAAAAAAAAACTAATCAACAAAGAGAAGGTCCAAGCAGCAATGTTTTATTGAATCATGCATTATTTCTCATTTTCTCATTGATTACCTTTACAAATTTCAGGATGTGTTATTGATAAATTTGGATCACGATAAAATGTTTCTTTGCAATAACTACAATGACGACCAACTGTATTATGTTTGCATTGAATACAAATTCCACCTGATTTTCGTCCCGAAAGAAGATAAAGTTCTTTATTGAAACGACATTGTTGAGAATGATTGTTACAATTGCATGCTGCAAAACATATATATATAAAATATTCTAAACTCTAACGATCCAGACGAAGGGAGAAAATGAGCAACATAATATGAAAATCTTGTTTTATTCTGCTTTCTTTTTCCTTTTGTGATGCATGTCCATAACAATGTGTATTTATGTGCATAATAACAATGAATACAACATTTATTGTCAAAAGAGAAGAAAAAAAGAAGAAAAACGAACGATATTTTTTATTGGTACTACCTTGACAAGCATTTATACTTGTCATTGTTTGAGTTAAATCACGTGTAAAACCTTCTCGACAATAATGACATGATCGACCAGCTGTATTATGTTGACAATCAAGACAAACACCACCAGATTTATGTCCACTCATTTTGTATAGTTCCAAATTAAAACGACATTTTGTTGAATGTTTATTGCAATTACAAACTAGAATTAACCTTTGACACGTATATGTGCCCTTATTTTACAACGTGTTAGAGCATAGAATCGATGTTCTTAGTTCGAATACATAATCAAACTTATAATATATGTAATTTCTTAAATCTTAAGAAGATATAAAACAACATCTTACCGACACATTCATTTGCATCACGTTGTGTTGCACGAGCCCACGGACGATCATAATGAAAATCTTTACATCGTTCACATTCATCACCAGCTGTATTATGTTTACAATCACATACTAAACGACCATCACTAAAAAAAAAAGAAAAAGAAAACAATATAACAAACGAATTTATTTTCTTTTTGTTTAGGGAATATTTGAGTTGTCATAGACACATATCATCAACACTTTAAACCATTTGCATATTTCTTCTTTTTTTTTTTTTTTGCTATGTATGGTGTATGCGTCAAAAGAATGGAATCAAAACAAATTTCAAGTGATGTGTATGTGAACGAGAATATGATCGGTTTAAACGTCATTCTAATTTTTCAAGTGATTGATCATTAAAAAAAAAAGGAAGCATTAAAGTTGAAGTTCTCATTTATTTACATATATATATATATTAGTTTGTCAACTTCCGTCTCTTTTCTCTCGCTCTCTCTTATGCACGACAATATCGTTAACAATAGAAACAATTGATCTTGATTGATCATTTATGAAAAAAAATAATAAAAACGAGAGAATAAGGAAACAAAAGTATCGATGACAATCATGTCGATCGATCATCATATATAAATACGCACACCTTTTTTTCTTATTCAGCTTCTCATTGAATATTCAATTGTCACTTGTCCACTCTCTACTTTTTTTTCAATATATCAATGTTACATCATCATTAACATTCTCTATTTATGTCCCAAACAACTATCTATGTATCTTCAGTTCATTGTTGGCACAACAAGGCCACTTGACAATATGCTTTTATCATTGGGTAGATATGCCTATTTACTCTATCTATTTGAGCTACTAACCTAAATAAATATAAAAGAAGCTTTGGCTTCTGTTTCTATATATATGTATATGAGTGTGTGACATTTGTCTATGTATGTATGTAGTGATGAACAAATCTCATTTGTTTAAGTAAACGTTACGCACAAGAGATGATCGATTCTTTCTTTTTTTCTTTTGTCTTTGTTATGATGCATCATCACTCGTTATCACCTTTAGACCCACGCATATATATATATGTGTGTATCTGATGTTATACGGATGGACCGAATCGAGTACACAATAATATTGATTAAAATAGTGTGAAGAAGAAGACGCTTTTTTTTATAACTTAACTACCATCACATCATAAAATTGTGTCTATATTTCCTAGACATATTTAATTGAATCAATGAAAGCGGCGTCGTTTTTTTTTTTCTTTATGTGTCAATCATATTATCTTACTCACACATTTTTAGTTCTGCTGCCGATATTACTGGTCAATCGATTCAATTATAAGAAACAAGATATTCGATTCATCTAGCGGAACATAATTTTTTCTCTCTCTCTCTCTCTCTCTTATCAAAAGAATGAGTATAAAAACTAACAATAAGATGTTGCTCAAGGACATTTTCTCATGCTTCTTTCTCTTACATAATATTAGTCGGTATCATCTAAAAATCTTTTTTTTCTTCTTCGTCTATTATAATTACAATAATATTTTCGATCATAAACAAGATCAATGCGATGAAAAGCGAAGAAAAAAAAGAATCTCTATTTGCAATCTATGTCTGTCAGCTGATTGACAGACAATGTCACGTACAAACTATATATATGTTGTACATATATATCATGTAATCGTACAATTGTTCAGTCACGAGACATGTTCTTGACTTGATTTGCATATGACAATGGTTTACTTTCGGTCAATGCATATATTAAAATGAAAATCAAAGTCTGTTTATAGAAAGAATTATTGCATGAATATCAAACAATAATTTAATAGTATTTCTTCTTTTTTTTTTTTTCTTTTTCTTTTACCTGTTTGTTATACATTTTGATGCATGTCCATTACATTTACATCTACCTCCAACAGCAAAATCAGCAACAGAATATGAATTTGGTTCGAGATTTGATGATAATAATATAATTTTAATATCGGTTGCTGTAACCCAATCTTGTAAAACAGGACTTGTATCAAATTCATATGCTGATGGACGTCCTTCAAGTGTACTAAATGCAATACGTGTTTCACTCATGGTTGATAATTGTGATTTAGTATCAATACATAAAGCTTCTTGTTCATTTGAACGAGTTATTAGTCCATTTGAACTTTTATTAAAAATATCTTCACAATTATTTGAATAATATTGTAATGGTATCCATGTTAAACCCTTAGATAAAAGAAATTTCAATTGTTTCGAAATAAAAATCAAAAATTAACATACCATATCCATACTCTTAAAAATTGCCATTGAATCAGGTTTATTTTGTGAACAAAATTGTAAACTAATATATGTTAATTCAAATTTTTTCTTTAATGATAATATTAATGAAACATTATCACCTTGTTTAATTAAATCTGATTGCCAACATGTTAAATTATTTGGATTATTTATATCAGTTAAATAATCGATTGGATGATTTTGATTTAATTGTGATAGATTACAAAATTCTTTTGGTGAATTTCCACATGTCGATGAAACATATATAGGCTTTTGATAAGCAGCATTTATAAAATCGGGTATACATCGTTGAAAACGTTTATGACGATCAATACATGGATCATCATGATTTGTATTAAACATACGATACCAACGATTTGCTGAACATAATGATGATGATATTAATACGAAATGAAATATTAATTTTATAAAGAACATTTTTGTTTTGTTATTTCAATATACAAATTTTATTTTATCCTAAAATAAATAAAGAACAAAAAAAAGAAAGAACGAGAATGAATACATAATGTCTTTGATGTCAATTTATAACAGAAGTAAAATAAAATAAAAAAAAAAAAAAGAAAAATTTCATGATATATTGACATACAACTTACATCTTGTAAAAATGCTACTACTGTATGTGAAGGAGAATGAAAAGCGATTTAATTCACTTAGATTTTTGACAGAAGAAACATACGTATACAACAATAGAAAATGATTTCTTTCTTTCTACCAATGATGAGTTCTCTCTCTCTCTCTCTTTCTAATCCCTCCTTGACTCTTCTCTTCTCTCTCTCTCTCTCTCTCTTGTCTTAGTGAGATATGTTCATTTGCACAGTGAAAAAAAAGTTTCTCTCTCTCAATATATATGTATGGCATGTTCTCTCTTTCTCTTCTTCGAAGAAGGAGAAGTATGCTCGCTGGTGTGTTTAGAGAAGAGAGAAAAAGAAAACATATACAATACTGTTATTATGGAACAAGAAATGAACCGAAGGAGGCAAAGCTTTTTAATTAGTCGTGTGCATGACAAGCTTTTATTGATGTCTGAGAAAGAAAAAAAAAAGAGGCAATTTTCGTTGAGAGTTTATATGAATAAAAAAAAAAGGCTCTTTTTCTGTCTAAAATGTATTAAACTATACTTTCTATTGAATAGTTCGGATTGAATACATGAGAAAAAATAGCAACTGCTACAGAATATCCTAGTTTATTATTTCAAAAGTAAAAAAAAAAAAAAGAAATATCCATAAGTACCTATTGTATTAAACTCTCGAGTACAAGTAAAAGTTCAATAATACTTTATTTGGTGAAAATAAAAAGCAATTGCTAACTTTTTTTTTTGTCTCAAAAAGTTGAACCAACAAGTTCTTTTTCTTTTCTTTGGATAGCACTTTGATTTTCTTCATTGATGAAAAAGACTGTATAAAGAGAAAAAAAAAGCGTTTCTAAGTGTCCATCACACAAGCTCTTATATCATCACATCATTTAAGTATACTTGTGCATATGTTTTCTCGATTGAATAAGTTTTGTTTCTATCGAAATTATGAGCTATTACGTATTTTTATATATCTTGGAATTTATCATGAAGATCACAATTAGTAGAATGCAGATATGATCAGTTTATCATAGTAAAAATCAAATCAGTAAAAGATGAAAAGGAATAACACATTGATTGTGATGAGTGATAGAAATAAATAACAATGATTCGAGTTTCAAGAAACAAAACAGATTACATCTCGTACTATTTTTGTGTTTTTTTTCCCAGCATAATGTATAGTAGACTTTTTTTTTAATAAAATCATATAACATTTTGAAAGAAAAATCTTATGAAAACAAATAAATGTGCTAAGTGTTCTTGTTTTCAACATATTCATTTTTGTTTTTAAATTAATCAACAAAAAACTAATAGTAAAAAGTTTTTTTTTTTTTGGTTTTTACAAAAGAAAAAAGTATAAGTATACTTGAGTAGAAGGTTATATAACTTACAATAAATTTGAAGCCAAAATAGATGTGATGGATCAGAAGAAAGAGAACAAGTAAATGTACAGCAACTCAGATTATAACTCCTTTTCATATATTGGTTCCCTTTTTAATTTCAATAATTATATCAGGTATAAAATTCAGAGTAGGCGTGGGAAGTATTCAAGAATGATCCATTCACGAAATACTAGAAGGTTCTTTTAGAAATTTGAAATGGCTGTTTTTTTATACATGACTAAAGGCAAGGTAACTGAATTTCTTATATTGTACTCTTTCAGTTAGTTTACTTGTGCATTTTGTATATTTTCTAAAAGCGTAGCTTTTTTTTTGCGTAAGAAATGATAATGAAGAAGACATTTGTTAAAACATAATTTTTCTCAGAAGAAAATTTATTCCATATATTGACATTTTCTTCTAAACTAAACAATTTATCATAATAATGCTACTTAATATAATTTTACAATTAATTTGGAGTTTTCGACCTTTATTTATTAAGTATAGTCATAATCAACATGAAAGACTTCACTTGTGAGTATTATTATGATATTGCTAAATATGTTCATGTATACCTTAGTCAGGATTAATTAGCATAAGTGTACGTGTATAGATTATTTTATATATAAAAATCGATTCATGCTCTTATAGTTTGGTTTCTAACTTTTATTGTTTGTTTTGTAATAAATAGGAAGCTAAGTTCACAAGTGATGTCTTTAGTGCTGATAGTGATCATTGATGTGAATTCGGAATTCTTCATATTAGGACATACAAGAGATCGACCTAAATCTATCGCGGCAGCTTCGCATCAATATGATGATTGTACTTGATAAGAAAAGATTGAAAAATTCTAAATTGATTGTAAAATTATATTAAACTGCATTATTATGATTAATTGTTGAGTATTATATCAGAATTTGAATAGATGTCAGTGAAACGAGACAAAAAACGTTTTTTTTTTTTGATGATTTAATTTTCACGAAGAATTTTGATTTTGAAGTATTGAGAATTATTACTTAAATAGTACTTCACTATTGTCTATTCTTCATTGAGTATTAAAATCAAGGCAAACAAGCAATAGTTTAAATACAATCACTTGAAAATTGTAAGTTTTTTGTTGTCTCTTCAACGATTATTTTCTCTTCATTGTTTGTTCTTTATTAAATTTAAAAAAAGATATACAAAACAAAAAAACAAAATCGAGAGAAAAATCTTCAAGACAAACTTCAATACGTTTTTCATCAGTTGGAGAACGCCTTTCTTCAATTCAATCACCAAAATTATAATCAAGTTGATAATAATAAATTGTGTCAGAAAATCAACACCTTTTAATGGTAAATAAACTGATGCAACAAAAGCTGTAAATATCAAATGTGAAAATCATCAAAATACTTGTGATCTTAAATACTAAAAACGTCAACGTGTACGATAGATCATACTTGAAAAAAAAAATCACGATTTATATTTTATGTTAAAGAACTTTATTTACTAAAGATAGTGATAAGGAAGTATACTTTGTCTTCCTTTATAAACCATAAATAATTTTTATTGTTTCAATAGTAGTTAAAGCTTTATTACTACTCATTTTAATATCTTTGAACCAACCATAGAACGACATAATTTGTGAATGAAAAAAATTAGTTTTTTTTTTTACCTGAGGATCATAATGATTTAATTTTGAATTATTAGTTAAATCAAATAATGTAGTGAAAATTGCTGAAGCCAAACTTATGATTATTTGGATAGAGATTGTTGTAGAATACGAACCAATTCAATAAAGAAAATATAAAGTGTGTAAAAATTTCTTCAATTATTTGTATTTTTGTGTATTACAGAGATCTTATAATTGTTTTGACAATATTATTTTCTATTTAAACTATATGAACGACTCTGTTAACCTCGTCAGGTTCAAAATTTTCGAACTCGAGCCCGGCAGGCTATAATAAATACTACAACTGTGAATATGAAAATTCGAACGATATGAAAGTTTTCTTTGTCAAGATTAAGAAGACATAGAAATTGTTTTAAGCTAAAAATGTAGCACACTTTTGTTTAAATATATAACTTGAAGCTTCAATTTCTTTTTTTTTTAACGAAGATAGACATTGATTACATTCGACTTTTCATGCAGAAGTTTCCAATTTTTCTGAAACACTAATATACTATAACAAAACGTTTAAAGTTGCTCTTAAATGTTGGCCATTAAATCATTCGTATCTTGCAAGAACATATAATGCAATTGCTTCACTTTATATAGAAATTCATGATTATAATTGTCGCTCTAGAATATTGTCAAAAAGCACTTTCTATTCAACAAGTGTCTTTACCATTAAATCATCCAGACAAAGCTTTCGTCTATGGTCTAATGGTCAAAATCTACTGGGACAAAAACGATAATAAACGATCTTTACAAATTCTTGACAAATGTCTTGCAATTCAGCTGAGTTCACAATGTTTAAATAATCACTCAATCCGACAAACATATCATGATATTGTTGTACTCTATACTCGCATTAAAGATTATACTGCAGGATTATAACATTTCAGCAAACGCTTGAATATTATCAGCCATCAACTGTGCACGATTATTTTGAACTAGCTTATATATATCGATATATTGGACATGTTTATTTGAAAAAAAAGATTATGATATGGCTTTGCAGAATTTTGAAAAAGTGCTTGATATTCAGCTTAAACTATGGCATCGAAACGATGCAAAGTATGGACCTGCCTATAGTGATATTGGAAAAATATATCTCCACAAAAATGATTATTCAGCTGCTCTAACAGCTTATCAAAAGCAAATTGAAGTTAAATTAGAATCTTTATCATCGAAGCATCCTTCATTTGGCACTATGTATGCTGATATGTCTCTCGTTTATATGGCTAGTCATTATTATATTAAGACATTTGAATATCTGCAAAGAGCTATAAATATGGATCCTCATGTAACTATGAACTTTGGCAGTATATCAGAAAATAACTAAGAAGATTTTCGTCAATTTCTTCTCACTGATAATAAAGACATTACAGTTGTTTATTTTAAAGATGATAATGTCGAGCAAATATATCTGGCAAACAGCAATTATACAGCTGCGATGACTATTCCAGAAAGCAGCTCAAGACTGATAAAGGAATAGAACAAGCATCTGTGTATACTGGCATTGGAGAAGTTTATTTCCGCCAAGGTAATTTTAAATTGGCTCTTGAAAATTTCAAAAATGTCCTTCTGATCCACAAGAAAATATTTCCAGTGGCAACAGACAAAAATACATGCATGCGACGTGCTGAAATATATAATGATCTTGGAAGAGTTTGGTTTAATCTTGGTTACAATGCTCTTGCACTAGATAACTATAGAAAAGTAAGTGAAGCTCAACTACATTTACCGTTAGATCATCCAGATTGTGCGCAAGTATTGAGTAACATCGAACTAGTTCATATGAAAGAGAAAGAATATGACCTAGCACGGTTAAATTACGAAAAAGTATGAGACATTCAAAATAACTTAAAGCTTTCGGACAATCAAAATTATGCGGCAACATACAGATATTTAGGGGTGATTCAACAGGCAACACATGAGTACCAAGGAGCTTTAGAGAACTTTGGCAAAGCAGCTGAAGTTTACTCAAAAAATATATCTTTGCATTACAAGTTATTAATTACTTTGTATTTTCACATGGGAGACGTTTGCAAAGATCACGATGACTATCACAAAACATTGAGTTATTATGAAAAGATGTTGCAGGTTCAGCAGAGCGTATTACCGCCATACCATCCATCATTAGACGAAACATATTCTAAAATCATCGGAATTGAACTGGAAATCGGTGATAATGCATCGGCCTTAAAAAGTGCAAAAGAAGTATTAAAAATACAATTGCATTCTGAACCAAACAATTATTCAGACCTTGCAGTAATGTATCACAGTATTGGAGTTCTTCATGAAAACGAAGATGAAATCGAAGAAGCCTTTCTTTAAATGGAAAATGCCTTTGAGATGAAGTTCAAATCAAATGATGATCCGAATTAGGAATTTTATAATGATATAGAACGTTTGCATGAAAAATTTGGTGCTCACGGTCATGTAATAAAAAATCTGGAAAAAGCTCTAGAAATTCAAGCGACTACGTATCCATCGTTTTACCCTTCATTTATAAAAACTTATAATTACTTGGCATTAGCTCACTGTGGAATAGCTAATTTTGAATCCGCTTTGAAATATTTTAATGAACTTTTAGAAGTGCAGCTGCGTCTTGTACCATTAGATTACATCAATCTCGCTGTTACATATAGTAGTATTGAATTTGTTTGACGTGAATTGGACAATTATGACTTGGCATTAATTAATTTTAAAAAAGCGGTTCACATACGAGTGCAATATCTATCACCAAATGATTTATCGCTCACAGAATTGTACTATAATATTGGATTAATTTATCTACATAAACGTGCATTTGATGTAGCACTCTACATGTTTATAAGAGTATTAGGACTACAACAACAATGTCTACCGTTAAACGACATAGCGCTGACAGATACTTATAATTACATTGAATACGTATATAAAGAAAAAGGTGATGATGAAGCAGCTGATGTGTTTTTTCAGAAAGCGCACTGTGAACGAAACATGGAGCATCCGATTATTCTGCGCAAGAAACCCTAGATAACTCGAAAGAAAATGTTTAAAATCCACAGGAAACATACCAATAGCAAATCGATTTAAAGTACAAGTGTCCAAATATTAAAGAATTTGTAAAATACCAACAACTAGGCTTTTTTCATGCAAACTACAGCTGTTGTATACTCTCAGAAATCTTCGTTTTATCTTTTCGATCAAAATAGCGCCGTTATCCACATCAAAATATAGTGCACTCGACCATTCTTCGAATAAATACCAAATGATGAGAGATAAAAAGGATGCATTTCTTTCCAATGAGTAGTAAGAACCTAAAGACATAGTCTCATAGAAAAATAATGGTGAAAACACTAGATGGATGTAATACCCAGTGAATTACTTTCATGCCTTCATACTATTAAAAAATGCAGCACCTTTAACGCATTATTAACGAGTGGATTCAAAGACTTTTCATACGTTATTAACTGTTAAAAATGGGCGCATTTTATTAACGATAAAAGCATTATCTAAGAGACATTCGTTTGTCTTCAGTACTTTTTTATTGGAAAAATCAAATCGAAAACGAAGATTCTTGAGAAAACTTTAATCTAAGAACTTGGAATAGTCGAATAGCTGATAGTGAAATATGAGTACAGTTTCCATATTCTCTTCAGTCGAAAAAAAGGATTTTCTGTTGTAACAATTCAAGATGAAATCAGCATCCCGTGTTGTGCACTTTGTAGAACAATTGAATTGTCAGTTGATGTTGACAAAACAACTCGTGACCTAATTTCATTGTTGGAAAAGGCATCTCAATTTCAAGCTCAATGACACCAACCAACGATAGTTAAACAGATGATGACGATATATTTTCGCTTTATGCAGTTGAAAGCTTCGTGCCCTGCGCATATCTTGCTCGTTCCCACGTTAGATGTTGATGTCGTTTAGCAAGCACATTTACTATAACCAGAAATGTATAGAGCAGATTGCCTGCGTTTGTTTCATCGAGTAACCGATCATTTATTAGTAATGAATGGTATCGAACAATGTTTGAAAGAGCAAGTATTTGTAAGTTAGATACTTGGCAATTTTATGAAAAACGTTGTAGTGAACAATATTGTCCACGACTATGGTGTGGATGGGAATGGAGTGTGGGTGTGAAATTTTTCTTCCACTCAATCAATATTCATATCTATTCCCAAATCCCATACCCCACATCCACATCCTTCGATTTATAATTATCAGTTTATTTTAATAGGAAATATGTAGTTCTGAATATGCATCAAAATTCGAACAAATAATTCAAGATATTGATATCAGTAAAATTTTGATGAATGAATATCGAATATATTGTAAAAATGAAGGTCTAAAACACATAGTCTGTGCATATGGAAAGTTTTATCGGATTTTTCATAGTCAGTTTGTCTTGAATGATGTTGAGTTCGAATTTATGATCATTCTTACTTTCATCGAATGTTATTTTACGAATCGAAGTAATAAGTAATTCATTAATTTTTCATAATTAAACTTTTATTTGCATTTTTTACTCAACAACAATATAAATTACAACTAAGAATTGATTATCAGTCAAATCTCAAATAGAATTCATAATTTAAAAGGTATCTGCGTGTCAAATGATTGTATTATTATTATTTGATGAAAAATTGAATTGGACAATTGAACAATTTCAATCTGACTTTTTAAAGATCTTTGTAATGTATTGAATTGTAAAACATGATTGTGTAAGGAAATCTTGAAGGTTTTCAAGACAGTATATATTAACATAAATCATAAAATTGATTTCAACAATGATCTTTCGAGTTTAAGTCATCTTTTTTTAGTTTTCAATTTCAATTCTTAATTGCCTTCTTTTCGTTGTAGTGAAATACTTTGAAGAAGGAGAATATCCTTGCCTCTCGGCTACCTTTCAGTATAGGATGCTGTCCAAGAACAGTTTCGAAAGTCCAATGTTTTCCTACAGCTATTACTAGCTGCAGCTCTGGACAGAAGGACAGTCTGACTCAGAGTTTCTCCCGCTTAAGCTCTTCATGCATGCTGACTAACCACATACTAGTCCCAAGGGCTTTTGTGTATGTCACACGTAGTCAGCGTGCTATCGGATGGGCGGTCAGAGAAAAGATCAAGAATATCTTACATTAATCAGACAAAATTCATCTATTTGGATGTGATATTTAAAACGATGACTTCAATCATNNNCACGTAGTCAGCGTGCTATCGGATGGGCGGTCAGAGACAAACAGTCGTTAATAACTTGCCTACGGTCATTCTATGTCTGATGACGCCAAGGTTCGAACACACGATCTTGTGGATATGTGTCGAACATCTCAACGATTCAGCCATAGGGTGTAGGTTTTAATTAGGAAAATCAACACCCGCACCCACCCTTTATTTTGTTAGAGGTATTCATTGATAAACTGATCATGATTGAAGTCATCGTTTTAAATATCACATCCAAATAGATGAATTTTGTCTGATTAATGTAAGATATTCTTGATCTTTTCTCTGACCCTTCATCAGTAGATCTCATCAAAGTACACTGAACGAACTGATTTCAAACAACGATCAACTTTTATATTCCAACAATACTGTCTCAAAGCCATTATGGGCATACGTTGAACTAATCACTTAAGACGAAACGTCTACGTATACTTCTCACATTCAATCAAAATCCATGAGCGGAATTCACATTGACATTAATGTATCATGCATGATAGAAAGTTACTTAGAGCAATGGAAAAGTAGTGTCAATGGTATTTAAATACCGTATAGAAAACTTGCGAAAACTCTCGCTTTGTATGGACTGATAATAAAACAAATGCTCTATATTTTTGCAATACTCCACCACCCTTTAGCTATGCCTAAAACAATGTTTTTTTCTTCACAAGAGTTGGAAAAAAAATGGATTTAGAGTTTTGACTAGAATATCTGTAACGCCTGAATGATAAAATCTAAATAGTTGAGCCTGGCACAGTTTTTCAGATTCGCGATTGATGATTAGAATGCAAATCTGTTTATTGAAAATCTATTATATATAGCCTCATGAAGTAGGTTTTGTTTTCGAAATGACCGATTGAAAACGTCAACAAAGCAAAATCTACAAATCTGTAAAATGCAATTTCATTTGTCCTTATCTTTCTACCGATGAAACCTGTAGCTATCTATCTTGTTTTTATCAAAAGTTATACAAAAAAAATCTATCCGTCTTTTTTTTCATTGAAATAGGCATTAGTGCACTATCGTCACGTATCATAAAAATAGTTCTGATCGAAGTTTTATTAAGAAAATATAAGCTAAAGAATGGTGAAATCTTGCAGAAACATAATGCATTATTTTTTACTATCAATCGATACAAAGAGAAAAATTTTTTCAGGCTTTCTATACGATATTTAATTGCCATCGTTTAACTGTTTAATTTCATATTCGATTGCTGGACATAGACCGATTTTGAAAGAATAGACAAGTAGAAAGAAATTAAATGATTACCGCTTTTTCGAAATACTTCGATTTTTTTTCTAATTCATTTTCATTATTTATATGATAAGCTGAATATAATTTGATTGTTGGTTATGTTCATATTCTGAGAATTGTTAAATAACAACAAAATGCAGATTTTTTCAATAAATCTTTACACGATTTTGGTTTTTAATCGTGTAAATTCTAATTTATTCAATCGATCGCATTTCTTGATAAATTGTTTTTTTAAATAAACTATGACATCACAACACGAGGATGATAATTATTTACGCAAGAAAGAATGCGTCTTGTAATAGAACTTCAAATAATAAAAGAAACGAGATATTTATTTTAGATTGAACTAATTAAATTGAGGATGATCAAGATCTAAAAAGAGATTAGACAGTTGGGTTGAGCTCAAGCAATCTTGATATTGTTGGAATACAATAAAACGAATTACAAATATATTCAACAAGCTAAACTAATCATATTTCTTCTTTATTTTTTTCTCTAACTTTTATTTAGATTAAGATTTAATCAGACATTGTCTGAAGAAATCATAAATGAAACCATCATCCTTCTCTCTGATTACTAAATGAAAATAAATACTCCTTCGATAGGTATCTGTTTCACATATTTGTAGATCACATGAAAAGAAAGGCTTCAGAGCACAAGGTTAATCTTTGTTTTTTCTTCTATTTGATTTTATCCTTATCAAACTAGGCAAATAACAATAAAAAAATGATGATATTAAATACTTTGGGTCGGTTGTTATTCTATGAAGAGCTTTCTTTATCATATAGAACGCTTAAAAAATGAATTCGATTGATAATTTTTCTCATGGCGCTGCATAAAATTACAATTATAAATTTATACGAGCAAAATATAAACAATATTTCACTTAATAGGAATCAAATAAACTGATCAAAGCCAAGATTACTGAGGAAATGTAATCGTATACCAGTTTCGAATTCGATTTAAAGGTCGACTGATCCATTTATTTGTTTAAGAAGATAATATAAACTATTCATATAAAAAGAAAATTTTAACTAATATTAAAGCATTTACTTTCATTTTGATATAAATTTAAAGTATTCACAACTGTCTTCCTAATAAACTACATCGATCATGTATACCCATATTTAGTAAACGTTTATCTCCATTTTTAGAATATAAAAGTTCATTAATAACTTGAAAACCATGACGCATAAAAGCTTTTCGTGAAAATAAACTTGTACAAACAACGTATGCACCTTTAATACCCAATTGTCCAGCTTTATCAATTGATTTAGCAATTAAACGAGTACTTAAATTTTGACCACGCTGTTTTTCATCCACATTAATAATATCACAATGAAAAAGACGATCAGTTTTATATAATTTAAATAAATCATGACCATCCATTAGCTGATCCATTAATGAAAAAATAAATTTTAAATTTTTAGACTCTAAAACAAATTTGTCTTCTTTCGCCTTATCCGCGATACCATTAAGTATAATACCAACAATTTCTTTGTGAGAAGTTGTTGTATCAATAGCAACAAATGAACATTGATCACGAAGTGCATCATCAATAGTATGATTAGTCCATGATAATGGCTCATGAGGAATATCAAATTTGAGCACGTCATTGAGTGGTTCTTGTATGAAAAATGAACTCATTAGAAGACTAATGACCGATTGACGATGTTCAGGTAATAATGGGACAATGTCAATAGTATATTCTGAAGCCATCTAAAAGAGAAAAAAATACATAATTATTTTTTGATCTTGTCACATACATAGAAAAATTAACTGTCTTATGATGTAGATAAATTACAAGTAACGTTTATGAAAGAAACGCAAAATCAAGCACGCCGGCGTAGTTACTTTTTTTATATGACTGTCGGTATATATTGCTATTTGTCTTTTTTCATAACTCGCTGAGTACTTCTGTAAGAATGAAAGAGTTTGGATGACGAAGAAAGGAAAAAAAATATATAACTTACTGTTTTCTTTCTTCGTCTTCTTCGTCTCTTCTTCTTTTTTCTTTCTGCCTTATCTTTTTCTTTACGGAACAGACCATGTTGTATGCAAAAGCAAAAACAATACTAAATGATTTCTTTTTGCCATTTAAACATATTCGAATTGCAATATGTATTTATCAATATTTTTATTATATTATAGGAGAAATTGTTTATTCATTCAAAAACAAAAACAACAATTGTTTTTTTTTTGTTTAAAAAAAGTAAAAAAAACATAAAACAAAAAGGAAATTTTATTTCGGACACTATCTAACATATAATATCTTAGTTCCCTTTGTTGATCAATAGGACGACATTGCATATTTTTATAAGCATTGATTTCACCACGTAACATTTTTGTATATTCACGTTCAATAATAGCACCTTCAAAATAATTCTTCATGAAATTAAATGGATATTCATAACCAATTTTGCATACACATCGATAACTAGCTAAATCAAAACCTATTTCTTCTTCTGAAATTGTCTGTTATTGACATTCTGTTGTTGCACGATGACATTTATGTGAACCTTGAAATGGATTATAAGTATTGATTCCAATTGTATTATCACATGGATTTATTGAATATCAATGAAGATATATGATCCAAAAATTCTGAACAATTTAAATAAATATTCACTTCTAATAATTATGTATAAGTTAAACCTGTACTTATTATTTCTGATTCAATCCATTGTTCAGTAAGTGGAAGATCTGATCAACGATCAATGAAACCATCATTAGCTGAATCTCGATTAGGTCTATATAATGCTAAATAACTAGAAAATAAATGAGCAAGACGTATAGCTTGTAGTGTAAATTGACGAGCTATACGATCAATATGTCGAGTTCAATCATTAATAAAACATATATTATCATCATCATTTTGTTCAACAGGTAACATAACAATATGTGACCATGGTGGACAAGTTGATTCTATTCAATAAGAACTGACATGATACAGAGAAATGATAGTATATGTGTTGATTGACAAGGAAAGAATATGCAATATAACGTTCGATCACTTGTCTTGAGATTTTTGCTATGCTTTGCTTTGTTCTATTGTCACTTTATCTCATGGTTACGCTTATAATGACATTGATAGATTGATCAACAAGCATCACACAACTAGTTTTTTCTTCACTTATATTTTTATTACTCAATGCAAATATTTTCTTGTGTCATAAGAAAGACAGATGATATGTATCCTTGTATAACGATACTACATTAGCTTTGACCCATTTTTCTGTCATCTTAAGAATATTTTTTTTTACTATAAGAATAAACTTCTGTAATTATCACAACTTGCTAGCGTAATTCCTACGAGACTAAAATGCAGAATTCACATGTGTTCTTTAGCATCACTATACTAGCACAAAATATGTCAAGTGAAAAATGTCTAATAGACTATATTTGTTTTCCAAGGAAAAATCGATCGACAAGGAAACGATCTGTCTTATTTATTGTTGCATCTTGAACAAAAAAAGAAATTTTTCTTTTCCTGTTACTCAGTGTATACGACTAGAAAGGCAGGGAGGAAGTAGGGTGATCCTTCTTCCTAAATATTTTGTGTTTTGCTTTCGGTATTTTTCTCCGGAAGTTTTCCGTTGTGGATAACTAACATCTTTAATAGTTCGGCGGAACAGATCGTCTATGCAAGAGCGAAGTTCTGTTTACAATGTTTGTAAGAGAAACTGTAGAATATCATGTGCAAATTCTCCTTAATATCTGGAAAGTTATCTCAAGTATTATTTCATTGAACATGTTTTGACTAAGTAGCTTATTCGGTATCCGATGAATATTTTATGTTAAAATACATAAATTTTCAAATCTTTCAATAAAATATGGATTTTTATTGTATTTTTTGGATAAAATTCTCACGACACTTTGGTAGAATATCATAGGCAGCAGATGGTCAGTTTTTTTGAGATGAAGCAAAGAAGTTTTAAATGGATCCACATTGTTCCCTACTTTCAATAGTAGAGAGTGTGAGTGCAGAGAAGAAAAACACTCACACCCACATCTATATCAAAATATACAAAACTGGACAAAATTATAAGAACCAAGTATTGTTAAATTTCTTCTATTATGCCACGCATCTATCTCAAATCTGAATAGTACACCAGATTTCCATAACATCTTAAAAAGCGGGTAGTTTTTTTTTTGCTTATCTTCTGATACAAACAAGATAGAGATATGTGCTTTTCATTGTTAAAAAGGCAAAATATAGACACATCGAATCGTATATCATAGGTTTTTCTAACATGTTTTTTTCAAGTTCTTTATATCAGTTTCCTGAAAAAAAGATACCGAAGAAAATGGTTATTTTTATCAAGAAGAAAGAAAAAAAGCAAAAACATGCTTTTTTTTTCCACTTGAATGTTTGTAACACCTAGATGATAAAATCTAGACATCTGAGCCTGATGCAGTTTTATAGATCCTCGATTGATGATTAAGATGCAAATCTGATCATTGAAAATTCACTAAAAATGACCTAAGGGAATAGATTTGTTTACAGAATAATCGAATGAAAACATTAACAAAGCCAGATCAACAAATCTGTAATATGCAACTACATGTGTCTTTATCTCGTTTTTCTAACGATGAAAACCATAGCTCTCTATCGCGTTTATATCAAAAGTTATACAAAAAAGACCTGCATATCTGTCTTTTTCTGATTGAAATAGGCATTAGTGTTATCGTCACATATCATAACAAACAGCTCTTATCAAAATTTTATTAACAAAATATTAGTTAAACAATGATGGAATCTTGGAGAAACGTACAGCTTTATCTTTACTATCAATACGTACAGAGAGAAAAAGTTTTTTTCAGGCTTTCTATACGATATTTAAGTGCCATCGTTTAACTGTTTAATTTCATGTTCAATTTTTTGGGCGTAGACCGATTTTGAAAGAATAGGAAAGTAGAGAGAAATTAAATGATTATTACTTTTTCGAAATATTTCGATTTTTTGTAATTCATTTTCATTATTTACGTATATGAGAAATAGAATATAACTTGATTATTGTTTATGTTCATATTGTGAGATTTTTTCAATAAATCTTTGCACGATTTTGGCTTTTAATCATGTAAATTCTAATTTATTCGATCGATTGCATTTTAATATAAATTGTTTTTTTTTCTTTAAATAAACTATGACATCACAACCAGAGGAAAATAATTATTTGCTTGGGAAACGACGTGTCTTGTAATAGAACCTAAAATAATAAAAGAAACGAGATATTTATTTTAGATTGAGCTAATTAAATTGAGGCTGATCAAGGTCTAAAAAACAATTTAGACAGCTAGATTGAATTGAAGCAATCTTGATATTGTTGGAATACAATAAAATGAATTACGAATATATCCAGCAAGCGAAATTGATGATATTTCTTCTTTATTTTTTTTTCTGTAACCTTTCTTTAGATGAAGATTTTATCATTCATTGAGTGAAAAAAAAAAGTACTCAATAGAAAGGCATATCCCTGAGTGGTCTCCAATTACATTCTCGATCACATCATTCCTTCTTAATTGTTTCCGAATCCGTTCCCACTCTACATTTGTCTCACAAGTGAATTGTTCTTCAACTTTTACATACAAGCATTACTAATATAGTTTTATTAAATATGAAAGACAATTTTTATCATAACATGAAAAAATAAAAATCAACAAATTTTATGCAACAATAAGAAAGAACAAAAAGATCATTATACAATTATAAGAGGGAAATTTAAGTTAATATCAAAAGATAATTCATTATTTGACATAATTAGTATTAACAGTTAGACCATGATTAATTACTAAATCCATCTGACTAATTTTTCCATCATAGAACTGTTTGGACAATTATTCGAAAAGAAAGTCAACCTCATTTATTTCAAAAACATAAAAAACTCGACTATTAAATAAAGTGGTCAGGACAAATCAAAAATAAGCACCCCTTCGATAGATATCTGTTTCATATGTTTGTAGGTCAAATGAAAACAAAAGTTTTAGAGCATAAGGTTAATCTTTGTTATTTCTTCTCTGTCATTTTATCATTATCAAACTAATCAAATAACAATTAATACAAATAAGATAAACTGATGAAAGTCAAGATGACTGAGAAAATTTGATTGTATACCAACCTCGAATTCGATTTAAAAATCGAATGATTCATTTATTAGTTTAAAAAAAAATAATATAAAATATGTATTTAATAAGAAATTTTTAAATAACATTGAATCATTTACATTCATTTTGATATGAATTTAAAGTATTCACAACTGTCTTCCTAATAAAGCACATCGATCATGTATACCCATATTTAGTAAACGTTTATCTCCATTTTTAGAATATAAAAGTTCATTAATAACTTGAAAACCCTGATGCATAAATGATCTTCGTGAAAAAAAACTTGTACAAATAACGTATGCAGCTTTAATACCCAATTGTCGAGCTTTATCAAGTGATTTAGCAATTAAACGAGTACTTAAATTTTGACCACGTTCTTTTTCATCAACATTCACAATGTCAGAATGGAAAAGACGATCAGTTTTATATAATTTAAATAGATCATAGCCATCCATTAGCTTATGCATTAATGAAAAAATAAATTTTAATTTTTCAGACTCCATAACTACCGTTTCTTCTTTGTCCCCACTATTTGATATACTATTAAGTATAACACCAAGAATATTATTGTGAGGAGCTGTTGTATCAATAGCAACAAATGAACATTGATCACGAAGTGCATCATCAACAACTTGATCAGCCCATGATAATAATTCATGAGGAATATCAAATTTGAGCACATCATTGAGTGGTTCTTGTATGAAAAATGAACTCATTAGAAGATTAATGACTCGTTGACGATGTTCAGGCAATAATGGGACAATGTCAATAGTATATTCTGAAGCCGCCTAAAAAGAACAGAAAATATATAATTAGTTTTTGATCTTGCTACATACATAGAAACACGGGCGGCCCAACGGAGGGCAAACTGGGGCAATTGCCACACCAAACAAAATTATTAGCAGTATACACAAGGTTGAAAACATATTTTTCTTTTATAATAATAAGATATTGCAATCTAATGCAGCACTTCAATATAACACGCTAGTTCGTCGATGCATAGAAAAATTAATTGTCTTATAATGTAGTCGAATGTCAAGTAACTCTTATGAAAGAAACGCAATATCAAGCACGCTAGCACAGTATACGTCGTTTTATATGAGAGTCGGTATATATATTGCTATTTATCTTTTTCATAGCTCATAGAGTACTTCTGTAAGAATGGAGAGGTTAGAATGACCAAGAAAGAAAAAGGATATATAACTTACTGTTTTTTTTTTCTTCTTTTGTATTTTCTTTCCGTCTCTGTTGTTTTTCCTTATACGGTAGGCTATGTTGCATGTAAAAAAAAAACAATACTAAATAATTTCTTTTTGCTATTTAAACATATTCGAATTGAAATAGATTTATAAATCTTTTTATTATATTGTAGTAGAAATTGTTTATTCATTCAAAAACAAAAACAACAATTGTTTTTTTCTTTTGTTTAAAAAAAGTAAAAAAAACATAAAACAAAAAGAAATTTTATTTCGGACACTATCTGACACATAATATCTTGGTTCTAATTGTTGATCAATAGGACGACATTGCATATTTTCATAAGCATTGATTTCACCACGTAACATTTTTGTATATTCACGTTCAATAATAGCACCTTCAAAATAATTCTTCATGGAATTAAATGGATATTCATAACCAATTTTGCATACACATCGATAACTAGCTAAATCAAAACCTGTTTCTTCTTCTGGAATTGTTTGATATTGACATTCTGTTGTTTCACGATGACATTTATGTAAACCTTGAAATGGATTATAAGTATTGATTCCAATTGTATTATCACATGGATTTATTGAATACCAACGAAGATTTGATCCAAAAACAATTGAAACAAAACCAATTGGTAAATGATCTATTTCTTTAAATATTGGTACGGAATAACGCCAACGAATCATAGTTTTTGGTGATGGATTCATGAATGAACAATCATGATATGGACCAAACCTATATTAAAATGTATTTTTCATTTATAAAGTAAAAGAGCTTTTATTTACCATACGCCATTTGTTGCTGCATCATAAAACAAAGTCGGTAGTTTAATTAATTGTGTACCAAGTAAATCTCTTCGCATTGTCATTGATATACTATATCGTGTTGTTTTTATATTTGTTTTCATTTGCATAGCTTTATCATACCATCCACCTTCATTTAAATAACTTCCATCTAATGTTCGATTAAGAATATATTTATTATCATCATTATCAAAACGTATAAATGATAAACCATAATTCATATGTCGAAATACACTCGTTCTATAACCAAATTCATTTTGTCCTTCATATAATTCATTTCGTTGTTGAAATGGATTTTGTCGTTCATATTCTGAACCATTTAAATAAATACTTACTTCTAATAATTGTGTATAAGTTAAACCTGTAGTCATTATTTCTGATTCAATCCATTGTTCAGTAAGTGGTGGATCTGATCGACGATCAATAAAACCATCATTAGCTGGATCTCGATCAGGTCTATATAATTGTAAATAACTAGAAAATAAATGAGCAAGACGTATAGCTTGTAATGTAAATGGACGAGCTATACGATCAATATGTCGAGTTAAATCATTAATAAAACGTATATTATCATCATCATTTTGTTCAACAGGTAACATAGCAATATGTGACCACGGTGGACATGTTGATGGACGATGAAAAATTAATGAACGTAGTTTTTCAAATACATTTGGTCGTGAAATTGAACGACGATATTGATGGCGTTTAGATCTTTCAACATGCCATGTTGGATATTGTGTTAAAAGGCGAATTGGTTGACACTGAGGTGAAGATGTTGATGAATATTTATCAAATGCAGGTCGATACGGTATATGTACATATGATGGATAACGAAAATTTGGATGACATGAACATTGATAACCACCGCTCTGTAAAGCAAAACCAGCTATTGGCTCGCACTAAAAGAAAAATAACGACATTAATAATCTGTTAAACAGGTTTCAAAGACATTCTATCTGATAGGTATTTACATGATAAAAAGGAATGATAATATATCTTTTATCATTTTTCTATCATCTTCAGCATATCATTTTTTAACGGTAGAATAAACTTCTGTAATTATCACAACTTACCGGCGCAAGTTCTTTGAGACTAAAGTATGGAACTCGATGTGTTCCTTAGCATCATTATACTAATATAAAATATGTCAAGTAAAAAATCTCTCTAGTAGACCATATTTGTTGTCCAACGATAACAGACCGACCAAGAAATGATCTATCTTATTTATTGATGCATTTAGAAGAAAACTCATTTGCTTCTCTGTTACTCAGTGTATACGATTACGGAAAAGTGTGGAAGCAGAATGATTTTTCGTTCCCAAATGTTTTCGTATTTTGTCCATAAACTATTAATTTAGTATGTTTCTTCGAATAAAATTCCTACAGCAATGTCATGATATATCATAGACGGCAGACGGTCAATTTTTCAAATGAAGCAATAAAATTTTGAATGAGGTCACTTTGCTTCCTACCTCGAATAGTTCAGAATGTCGGTGAAGAGAAGAACACTCACATCCATGTCCATTTCAAAATATATGTGTACAAAAATTATGATGAACAATAGACAAATCAGTATACAAATATTAGAAAAAAGTTTCTTTTAAAAGTAGTGATGTAAACAGGTTTTACGCGAAGTAAAAATATATTTTTCTATTGATCAGAAATTTCGTTATAAATTTAAGGATACGAGAAATAGCAATGAAGAAAAAAAGTGTTTACGATTGATAACAAGAGTAGTAAAAGTTCTAGCTGAGAATAGATTTTTCTCAAAAAAAAACACTGTTGAATCAATGGTTTCTCTGTAGCTTTGAGAGACTTTTTTCTGTAATTCTTCACCTTGCTAAATAGAACCGAATGATTGTTTGTCTTGTTACTAGGTGTATTTCCTAACGATATAACTTCTTCAGTTCACACTTTTTATATTGAGCATATGACGGGTGTGACAAAGGAATGCATTACTATTCATCATCATTGACATCATTAATATAAATTTTTATCTGCGCAAAACTCAATATATGCAGTATTTGAAAAATTCAAAAACTTATTCCAGTCATTCAAGTTTAGAAGAAGACTGATTTTTGATTTGCACTTTTGCATAGAGACAAGCCTTTATAAGAAGTTTCAAGTCTTTTGATTTGCTTCTATCCTAAAATACGAACATTAAATCTGTCGGTTTATATGGACGATGTAAAAGATATGCTACTACTCTATGCAAAATTTCAAATCGAATCACGAACATTAGTTTTCCTGTGGTTCTTATCTACACAATGTGCATAGTCTCGACTCAAAAGTAATTTATCAGTTAGGAAACTTTCCTCATATATCCTGTTGAATAATGCCGCTCTGCACATTTTACGTTACTAAACAATCCTAGGAAAGGAGTCTGAAACCTGTTGTCTTCGCGTGCTATGAAAATCATATGCATTAACCTCTAAATTTTGATTCTGATTGCGAAGACGACAAACATCTCGATTTAAACGTACACTCACTATTTTTCTTGAATATATATGTATATATGAGTTCCACAAAATCTATTATTTAAAAATTATCGTAAGAAAGAGTAGAAGTTTGTCTCTGTAAGATCAGAATCCTTTCATATCTATAGAATTTTGATGTTAATCAATTTGAATATGTATTTTCTCATAAATGAAAATTTGATCAAGTAACCATTCCATATCAAAAGTATCATTAAATTACTTACAAAAGCATTGCGATCACATACGGCTGAATTAGCATAAAAATTTCGTATGTGTTCACCGGGACATTGATTAACATTAAGTTGTGTATATGCTAGTTCCACATTTGTGACACCAGCATAACTTTAAGAAATTTAGTCTTTGAATTTGTCATAGAAAATATGAAATTATATCACTTACTTATAACGACGATTGTTTTGAAAAAGAGCTCGATTTTTATAATTAAAATGATTTGTTGCCCAGATTGGTTGAATAGATGAAATCAGCCATTCATGTGAATTTAATGGACAATATATATAAGGTCCTGTCCAACGACTTTGTTCAAACATTGGAAAAAGAAAATTTCGCTGCATACGATCAGGTAAAACTCCATAATTTAACCTTAAAAATAGTAATTTATTATTTTTTGTTTAATTTTTTACATTTCAATTCATACATATATTGATTTTGTTCAGCTTGTGTTTGATTTAGAAACCATCCTCGAGCATATCGATAATAATTTGGATCACGATAATAATCATAAACAAGATCAGCATATGGAAAAACAGGATTTAATTCTGATTGTTTAGTAGTAATATCACTTCTTACAGGTTTGGGTACTGATCGATAAGGTAGCGGAAAATATTTTCCATGTTTTAAAAGATCATTAAATTCTTTTGTTTCTTTACCCCAATCAGCTAAATCATCTTGATCAGATCTTAAACGCGTTAACCATGTTTGTATTAATGCATGAAAATATTCATCATAATTACGAAACATTTTTATTGGATTATTATAAACATGATTAAAATGTTCAAAAAATCTTAATGTATAATCATTTGTTGCAAATGGTCCAACACCAATATCATTTATTGATAAATGTTCAGGAGAATCAATTGAAAATGCATAGATACTAAATGGTCGTTCAAAATTAATAAAACTACCACCGACTTTATACCATGGTACACGAAATACTTCATTAGAATCAAATGCATAACGAACTGTTTGAACTGTATCAAACGATTTTCCATAAATGAGACTTAATTGTTTAAGAGTATGAAGTTGAGCAGCAGCAGAAAGATAGAAGTAGAGTATTCCTACGAACAAAAAACAAAATAATAATATAATGTAAGGAAATGAACAAGATGGAAGAGTTTTGTTCGTATATATAAATTACAATGAACCTGTAGAAGGACACTCTTTAAAAGGATTTGAATGTGAGGCGTAATTGAGGGAGACCAGACTTTCGGCCCACGGAATTTCCGGCCCGGACTTTCGACCCAGTCCGAAATTCCGGTGAATTTTCGGGTCGGACCGAAAGTCCTAGAGGAATTTCGACCCATCCTTAGAATGACCTCATTGATCCCTAAAAAAAAGTTTAATTTTTTAAAATTAATTGCTAGATATCGTAGTACTGAGCAGGACGGCATAGTGCTGAGCGAAACGACGTAGTGCTGAGCAGGACGACGTGGCGCAGTGTTGAGCAGAATACCATGGGTGTGGGTGTAGATGTAAGCTTGTGGGGTGCTAGGGCTGGTGCAGGCGTATATGGTATGTTCGTATCTTTTTTGCGTTAACCGTCGTCCACAGCCATGTCCACGCCCATATCGTCCCGCTCAGCACTATGCCGTTCTGCTCAGCAACACGTCATCCTGCTCAGCAACATGTCGTCCTGCTCAGTACTACGATATCTAGCAATTAATTAAAAAAATTAAACTTTTTTTTTAGGGGTCAATGAGATCATTCTAAGGATGGGCCGAAATTCCTCTAGGACTTTCGGCCCGGCCCGAAAATTCACCGGAATTTCGGACCGGGTCGAAAGTCCGGGCCAAAAATTCCGTGGGCCGAAATTCATGTAACCAGTAATTCAAAGTATGAAAACGAGATCTGTGAACCTAAAGACAAGAACCTCGCTTACACTAACACACACACCTTTCAGGAAGTATTTGAGTTAATAATCATGTTTAATTACACATAATCGATTTATGAAAAGTATTTTTCCAATAATCCTTGATTAAAAATGTTCATTAATTTAGTTACAACACATATTTGAAGTGATCATAGGTGACAAACTCTAGATATGTCACACATTAATAGGTTCAGATTCTGCGAATTATAAGAATTACAATCGAACGATCTTCATCAGCTACAGTTCAACACAATTATTTATTTTACTATCCTGCATCAGAACGTATCATAATTATTTTATACGTATCTTATTCTACAGATAATGTACTACGTATTTTTCAAATGCTTGAATTAATAGAGAAACTTCATTAATCAAACAGTCACTAATCACTAAATGGAATGTCGTAACTAAGATGATGAATTTTTTAATCAAAGATTATTTAAAAAATAGCTTTAACAAATGTTTTCAAACAAATTGATTGTGTAGAATTAAACATGGCTACTAGCTGTCTTTTCTGTAAGATTTTATCTGCTAGAATTAATAGTTTTGGAATGTCTTAAGTCGAAATCCAAACAGCTAATAAAGAGTTTTCTGAAAATAGGAACTCATCATCTTATGAGTTAACTTTGCAGTGAATATTTTTCAAGTTAATAAATCTTATTTTTTATCTTAGAAGAGACGATAGATAAGAACTTTAACGGCTATAAATTTTCATGTAATTTTATGATCTTTTGAAGATTTGATCATTAATAACCTGTTGTCGTGAAACCTGACAAGAATACTATTCAATTTTGAAATTCTAGATACTACTATCCTATTCAAAATAATAATGCTTCTTATCTCCAAAAGAAAATTTTAATTCAAACTCAATTTTCAAACAACAGTAAGTATTTTATAGTCTATCAGTATTTATAATTTCGAGTCCTAACATCAGAGGTGTTTCGAGCGGTAGGGAACCGAGGGGATAATCGCTTCTCAATCCTGAAAACTTCTCGTTTTACTCTAGCCAAGTTCCAATGTTTTATTTTTTCTTTGCTCACTAGTTTCCCAAAAAACAAATGCTAGTGACCTCGGAACATCCCAGTTTAATATACCTGGTACGTTTGCTTGACTATTGCCTTGAAGAATATGACTAAAATAAGTACTCTGTCTTAATGTATCCAATTGAACAAAAGCTTCAAGTGAACGATGTATTGGTGGTGGATTCTTCTTTCGATCCCATTGTCTTAAATCAATATCAAAAAATGATGCGTCCAATTGAGTTTTAAATGGAGGTACACGATCACATTGTGAATAGATTTGTATATCTCGTGCAAGTTTTTTAAAATATTCAAATGGATCTTTGATTATAGTTGATATTTGTTTAGTATATATTGGTAAAAAAACAAGGATTAAAAGAGTGAAAATCTGCTTCATTGTATATGTATAAACAAGTTGAGCTGAATTAATCATATAACATAGAATATGTTAAGAGAGGAGTTCGACCTTCTCTCTCATTGCCGATATATATGCATAAAAGTGTGTGCTATATGAATAAACATTTTTTTTTTTCTTCTTCTCTCTTCTGTTGACCCTGGTGTAGGTAAAGTTTACAATACGAAAAGAGAAAAAAGAAGCTGGAGAACATTGTTTCGTGTGTATGAACTATAAAAACAGATTGGCAAATATTTGTCAAATATAAATTCAATCTAAATCCATTCTTTTTTTTTTTTGTCTCATATTACACGAAATAAAAATAAGAACAGAACGAAGGCAAAGAAAAACATGTTGAATAAATGTCAAAACTTCTACGATTTTAACTCCAATATTCTTTTTCTAGTTACTTTTTATGATTGACAGTTACTAATCTTTCTGTATATATATAATCAGTGTGTATTAAGTGATAGTTATTTTTCTTTTTCTTTTTTTTTGTCTAAAAAAGAAAAACTATCCGAGTGTGATACATCATGCAGTATAATTAAAAAGAGTAAATATATGAGAGCATAACCCCCATATACGATTGGCGACAACTGGCAATTCTAATGAAAAGTAAAAGAAAAGAAGAAATGGAAGAAAAAAAAAATTTAACATTAGTGAAAATAATACATGCAACAGAAGAATAAAATATCTTTGTGTCTGTATGTATCTGTTTTATTTTTCCATTTAGATAAAAGATGGTAACAATAATGTTGCTATTTTTCTTATTATTTTTTCCAACAGTCTTCTGTTATACCGATGAATCAATCAATTTACTTCTTCGTTCAACATCTTCGACATCGAATATTCATCGTTATTGTATTGAACTTGCTAAATTACCAAATAATCGTACAATAGATATAAAAAATTTTAGTTGGTATTCACCATATCTATCATCACCATCTTTTAATGCTTGTAATATATCAAATCTTAATAATTCTTTACCTGAATTATTACCATCAAATACAATTCTTATTATTTATGAACATGATTGTAAAATGACTGAACATGCATGGAATATTGAAAAACGTTTTGGACAAAAAATTTCTTTAATGATAATAACAAATCGAACAAATGCTCGTTATGAATTATCATATAATACAACAACAATGCCTGTTACAATTCCAGTATTAATTTTTTTGACAAATGATTTTATTAAAATGAATAATAAATATGAAAATTTAAGTAATATTGAATTATCAATTGATTATCCATTTATGATGACGAGAAAATTTCGTCCATCTATATTATTAATGTTTCTATTAGTATTAATTATTTTACTTTGTGGTAATTTTTGGGCAGCTGATGAATTTAAAAATAAAATAAAAAAACAGAATATCGATACAAATCATGAATTATCTAATTTAAATACAACATCATTTACAAATGATAGAGTAACATCGAAAATATTAGTTAAACAAAATTCTATTGTACCAAATGAAGCATTAGATAATAATGAACCAGCAGTGCTTCCTATGACTTGTTGTGTTATTATATTTATTATTTGTTTTGCTGTTGGTTGGCTTTTATTACTTTATTATTTTCCAAAAGTGATGATATATATATTACAAGGTAAATATTGTCCTAACACTTTTTTTTTGTATCCAAAAACAATTATCTGTTCGTTGAATTTTTTTGTGAGATATAGTGTATTTTTGACAACAGACGATGAAGATAAGGCGATTGATGAGTATAATGTATATTGAAATCTATTAGCATCTAAATGTACTTAGCTTAATCAATAGTGAAAAAATAAATGGCAAACTAATAGCATAGCCGCTACGTTCTCTAACAGAAATGATGATGATCTCACAATAAACTATAAAAGCACGTCACTTTAATTGGTATAAGTCATCTATACATGTGTATTCTAGTGACTAACATGGAATGAAAATCTCTATATTCAAAATCCTTTAGAATAGCATGAAGTCAAAGAGAATTCCATCATATCAGGTTGAATCCTAGAATCATTATTGTTCGATAGAATTGTTGATTACATTCTCAAAAGTAATCAGAATCTTTCGTTCTTTCCAAAAATATCTATAAACTTTCATTCTCAAGTAAGATTGAACGACTATCAGTAAATATTGTGGAAGAAGTCTAAAAATTATGCCGGTACAAAGCAAAATAGCAGTTTTGACGGAGAACTTAGTTTACCTAGTCTGTGTCTTGAATCAGTTTAAACGAAAACATTATTGTAGAACACTGAATAAGTGAAATATCTTTCTACTAAAAAGGTAGTTTCTGTGAAAATTAACAATAACTGTTTCAAAAAACTATTTTTTTAAAATACAAATATTAAAATCTGTCGTGCAAATGTAAATATCACATCTTTTAAAACAAACTGAACCATGAAAAACTGTTATGCATTTTGAGTTTGATAATTTTCAATTGAAATACAAAATTGACTAAAATAGTATTCTGTACAAACACTATTTTGAACACAATCTGATGATAGTTGTCTAATTTTACTCCAAAAGGAAAGTTTGATTCTAACTAACTACTTCTGACTCTAATCAGTTGTCTTTAAGTCACTGAAAAATGAGTGAATACTTTGTACCAAGACTTTCGCTTCAATTTATTATATCATCGAAACTGTCACGTTGCAAAAAAAACCTGACACTAGCTTGTTCCTATTCAGTTGTTTTGAATTTTCATACACGCCAATTACCAACATATCAAATTTTTGACAAAAGATACATTCAACACTGTCGAGATGAAAGATCAAAATTATTAGACATTGATAGTTTTCTAAAAGTTAATTCATAACTAAATAATACCCAAGTTTGAAGTATATGATGATGATGATCATCATTATTATTACTTGATTAGAGGTCGGCAAGTTCAGTTTTAGTTCCGAACTGATGAACTGTTCAAATCGTTCACTAACGTGAACTGAACTATTTGAAAAGTTCCTTTGAGCGAACTGAATTTTTTCGAACAGTTCTTTTCAAAAGAACTGAACTGATCAAACAGTTCCTTTGAACGAACTGAATTTTTTTAGCAGTTCTTTTCAAAAGAACTGATCTGTTCGAACAGTTCCTTTTGAGCGAACTGAACTCTTTTGAACAGTTCTTTTCAAAAGAGGTGAACTTATCGAACAGTTCCTTTGAGCGAACTGAACTTTCTCAACAGTTCTTTTCAAAAGAACTGAACTGATCGAACAGCTCTTTTGAACGAACTGGACGTTTTTCAAGAGCCCAGCTCTACAAACTACTTATTTTACAAATCAGTTCTTTTGAAATGAACTGTTCAAAAAGTTCAGTTCGTTCAAAAGAACTATTTCAGTAGTTCTTTAGTTCATTTGAACGGAGTTCGTGAACTTGAGCTGGTAGACCTCTATACTTGATTATGTCGACAAAATCAGGTCATGATAACATTTGTATTGTTTTTTTTTGTCTGCGTAAACATGTTAATATCTTCTCGATTGTCTTGTTTATATTTTTAGTTATATTTTGCATTGGTGCATTTTCATCTTTAACATCATGTTTCGATCGTTTAAGTTATTTCGTACCATATATTCGTCGGTATTCAACACCATCGCATACAATTCGTAAACCATGTGTCTGTCAATTAGGTTCATTAAATATGTTTACATTATTTGCAATGTCTATATCATTAACACTTGTAATTATTTGGTATGTATATCGTCATACTGATTGGGCTTGGATTTTACAAAATATACTTGGCGCAGGAATTTGTATTACAGTTACGTCTGTTTATCGACTTGGCAATATGCGTGCAATTACAATTATCTTACTTGCATTTTTTCTCTATGATATATTTTTTGTTTTTATTACACCATATATTCCAATATTTCAACAATCATCAAATCCTTCAAACTCTAGTAGTACTACAACGGTAAGACCATCAATTGGATCATCATCATCATCATCAAATACTTATACAATATCTCGAAAACCAATACGAAATCCATCTGTTATGGAACAAGTTGCTTTAGGTATTGGAACAAATGGTGAAGTTGTACCACTTTTATTTATTTTACCTGCATTTATACCTGAAAATGAAGTTGATCCATGTGCTACAATACAAAAATCAATGCTCGGTTATGGTGATATCATTTTACCGGTAAAGAATTCTTGTTTTTTTTTTTTTTGCATTTTGTGAAACACGATCTAAAAAGAGTGTTCAAGTTTATAGGATAGAAATTTGCATCCCATCATGACACTCTGACATATATTGTTGATATGTGATTAAAGCACGTATAGTAATAAACAAAAGACAGAATAGCTACGTTGTGTTTCATATTTTGATCCTGCAAGAATTATACTTATATTCTTTTCTTTTTCATTATGTATTACTTTTTTTTTGTTTTCTTTTTCAGGGTATTTTATTGACATTTTGTAAAATATTTGATATAGCTAGTAATAATCGTTGGCCTATTTATTATATTCAATCAATAATATCTTATTTTATCGGTTTATCTTTAACTCATGTTGCACTTTATTTAATGAATACAGCCCAACCAGCATTACTTTATCTTGTACCATGTTTACTTTTATCAACAATTATTACTGGTTTATGTCGTCGAGAATTAAAAGAACTTTATACAGGTAAACGAATACAATTATTACTTCATGAAACTACACAAAATCGTAGATCATCATTACATAATGGTATTGACAATCCAATTGGACAACAAATAAATGATGAAACATCCTTAAGTGATACTGTTATTGGTATTAATGATAAAACTAATGTTGATCATCATTAATTTATATTTTATATAAAATTAAAATAAAAACTTATTTTTCAATAGAATTTTCTACACGATGATGAATTGTACGGTAAATGAATATAAGAATGATAAATAGAATAGCTAGAACAAGTACAATAAGTGCAAGACCAATAAGAAAAACTAAAACAGTTATAAGAAGATTAGTTTTAATACTATCATAACATGTTGGTTGACCTATATCACCATAATAACATATACCAGTTAATGTTGGTACATCAGTACCAACAAATATACGACCTGCATGTCCAGCATCGTTTGAATCGTAACCACAACAAGAACGAGGTAGTTGACTATTATATTTCCAACCTGTACTTGGTGCTGGATACCAATCAGTATTATTATCTTTGACACCACAACAACTAAAATAATATTGAACAAAATCCCAACCATCACGAACAAGTGTTGTACTTGTTGAATTATAATAATAATAGACAGTTGTTTTTGTACTTGATGCAAGTCGTTGTAATTCCGTATCACCAGTGATCATAACAAATATTGCAAAACCGATTAATATTAAAAAGAGTATAATGAGTAGAATAGGTCCAATACAAAAAAAGAATCCATAATAACGAAATTTAATACATATAAGACATATTATGGTAAATACTGAAATAATTAATATAATGGTACTAATTACAATACCGATAATTGCAGTAACAAGAAGAGTTTCAGTTGGTCCTTTACCAGTAAATCCTGATGATGGAAGAGCTTGTGGATAAACAATTGCTACCGAACGTATTTTAGTCATATTTGGATTAACCAATAGATTTAGTGAAAAAGCAAGAAGAAGTAATGAAATAATTAATATAAATATGGCAAGAATCAAAGCAAATATTCGAAGACATCGATGATTGCATATAGTTGATTTCTTTTTCTAAATTATGATATAGATTTAAATATATTGAAATACTGAGTGTATCATATCTATGTAGTTTCTTTTAGTTCTCTGCAAAATTATTATGTCTAAGGCAAAATGCGTCATCCAACATTGTCGAAGAGAAACTGTTGAAAAACACTAGAAAAAGTTTAACAGTCAATATCTTCTTTAACTGCGCATTTTCTAGGTTTATAACAAAGAATGTGTTGTGCTATCAATTCTATACTAATAGTCAGTATTGAATACTCATATATGAACTAGAAATAATCAGTTTTTTACGTGTTGTTCAATAGTTTTCTATGAATGCAACGTGTTCATGATACCAACAAGAAAAACCAAACTAATTTTCTGATTTTTAGTAATTTTTGTCACTGTAAATCAGTTTGTTTCCCCTTGAATATTGACTTAAAATGAAGTACCCAAAATAGCGCAAAAGACGTGACACAAAATATTTATTCATTTCTCGACCACTAAAAGACAACTGGTTAGAACCACAATTTTTCGTCCTTTCCGAATACATGTTCAGGTTTTTCTTCTAGAATAAAATTGAACGGCTATTAGCAGTGGCGGATCTAGGATTTTTGAGTATACGATATCTTGTCTTCAGAGCATGGGACCCAGACGATATTTATGGAGGGTGATATTGGATCCAAATGATGAGTTTCTATGAAAGAATTTTTGCGATCGAAGCTTTCGAAAAAAATCGTTTTTTGAATCGTCCCTCCCCCTCCGATAATGTTTGTTTGCAACAGTGCTGCATTTTTGAGAATGCCATATTAATGTACATCGAATTTCATCCAAAAATATGCATCCGTTGAGGAGTTATGACGTTTTGGATTTTTCCTTCAGGTTCCAAAATTTCTGGCAAAAATCTAAAACGTTATAGCTCCTCAACGGATGCATATTTTCAGATGAAATTTGAAATTTCCCGATGAAATTCGATGTAGATAAATATGGCATCTTCAAAAATGCAGCACTGTTGCAAACAAACATTATCGGAGGGGGAGGGACGATTCAAAAAACGATTTTTTTCGAAAGCTTCGATCGCAAAAATTCTTTCATAGAAACTGATCATTTGGATCCAATATCACCCTCCATAAATTTCGTCTGGATCCCATACTCTGAAGACGAAATATCGCATACTCAAAAATTCTAGATCCGCCACTGGCTATTAGTAAATTTTGTGAACAAAGTCTAAAAAATTATGTCTGTACAAAGCAAAATAGCAGTTTTGACGGAGAACTTAGTTTACCTAGTCTGTGTCTTGAAACAGTTTAAACGAAAACATTATTGTAGGAACACTGAACTCTGTACAAATAAGTGAAATATCTTTCTACCGAAAAGGTAGTTTCTATGGAAACCAAAAATAGCAGTTTCAAAAAAATATTTTTCAAAAATACAAGTGTTAAGATCTGTCGTGCAAAAGTAAATATCACATCTTTTAAAAGAAACTGAGCCATAAAAAACTATTATGCATTTTGAGTTTAATAATTTTCAATTGAAATACAAAATCGACTAAAATAGTATTCTGTACAAGAACTATTTTGAACACAATATAACTAACTGTTTCTAATTCTAACCAGTTATCTTTAAATGACCGAAAAATGTATGAATATATTGTGCTAAGACTTTCACATCATAGGTTAGTTTGTCGTTGAAAAGGAATAACTCTTATCATACTTAATACTCACTTATCGCGACGAGACAAAGCATGAAGAATTTACAACCAATATTAAGTAAGCGAGTGCAATATAAATATAGAGACGATTTCAATAGTCGTAATTGTATGCGTAAGATAATACTCAATCAAATCTATGGACAAGAATTTTATAATAAGCAACAAAAAAGAAACTATATGCATTATATAAGTAATTTAAAAAATATTTTAATCAAACGTAATCGGTAATGTTAGATACGAATTTAAAATAACTTCTGATACATGATAATTTCAACTGTAAATATTTATTATCAGTAGATAAAATATGCTTATATTTTTTGATCTCATCTGAAAAAAATTTTTTTTTTTTTTATATCGATAGTGAATAAGTATTTATATTCTTTATAATTTTACTAAGATAAGATCACTTCAAAGAAAAATGTCGATTGCTAACCGATGATTTTTCATTCGTTTCTGTTGCTGATAAAATAGCAGGTATCTCATCTGTTTGTATTGTTGCTGATTTTTGTTTTCGTTTTGATACGACTTGTATTAATTGTGGTTTGCGATTACCTAAATTAAATTTTATATAATTATGCTTGTTAAAAATTTTAATTCGATCCAATAAAACAACGACTTCACAAAATGCATTTACCACTTTAATTATCACTCTATCATGAATCTCTATTATTCTCTAATTTTTTTTTTACCGGTAACAACAGTTGGAACGATTGATTCTTGCCGTTCAACTCTTAGTGGTTGTTTTCGATGATGTCGATATCGTTTGATAGGTTTTATTTCAATGATACTTTGATTATCATCATCATCATCAGTAAGTTCTGATGTAGAAATAGTATAAATTGGATACGTTCGTGTTACTGTATTTGGTCTTGTACGTTGTTCTCGTCGATTCATTATTTATAAGATGTTTTATTTTTCTTTCATTGAAAGCAATTTTAAAAACGATAGAAATTTTATTTTTTACAAAAAACCCTCCTGCTGTTCAAAATTTGTCATGTTTAACGGAAAAAAACCGATCTTTATCCTATGCATTAACATTAACAAATTATTTTCTATAACGATTATTGTTATAGGTTTCGATGTCTCTTGTCGTTTCTTTTTTTTTTCTTTTACTTTAAAATAGGATTTGAATCAACATAAGAATGATGATAGAAACAATCATAAACGAAAGGAAATATATAAAAGAAGTAAAAAAAAAATGCATGTGTATGTTTGATGTATGATTTTTCTGCCGTTGTCGTCACGATAAAGTCAGAGCGATGAAGAAAACGGCTTACGGCCATACTTTATTCATCTTTTTTCTCTCTCTCTCTCTCTTGTTCTCTTTGTTTCCACTATCGTTGCCTGCTTTCGATATTGCTTACAAACGCTTTTTGTACATTGTCTCCATCGATAAGAATAGACAGACAAACAGACACCATCGATATATATTTTTGTACATATGTGATCCAGTGGTCAATTTTCGATGTACACGCAAATATATTGCTTTATTTGCACTCGTGTGTGTTGTTGCTGAAATAGGAGTAGGCCTCTTTATACGTATGAATGTGAGGTGTGTATGTGTGTGCAAGCCCACACCATTGTAAGGCTTTGACAACGACGACAAAATTGGGCCAGGTAAGCTACTTCATGTGACTACCTGTCTAAGCAAACATTTGACCATCAACAAACGAACGAACGGGTAAGATAGAGCGAAAGAAGAAAAAAAATGAATGGTAAATAGAGAAGAAAAAGAAGAGAGAGAGAGACATCATTTGACAACGCAAACCAACACCCGCAATAGTGCTCATGACATGCCTTTCTTTTCTTTTTTTCCTCTTTTTTTTTTCATCTGATGATGATGGGGTAAGTAGTCTATTTCGTAGTGTGGGTGTGTATGTTTGCTCTTTAGATTGATGAAAAAAAATGCGAGACAAATTTTACGTTTTTTTTCTCTTCTTCGACGACTCTTCACATTATTTCTTTTTTATTTTTTCGAAAAATGGTTCGATAGCAGTAGTAGTATATAAGTAGAACAAGAATAAAAGAAAACGTCGTCAATCTTTTCAAAAGATACTTGTTGTCATTACTCTAATGACCAGTCCAACACAAAAAAAAAAAGAACTGTCTTAAGGCATTTTTTTTTTATTGTTTAATGCACTGATGAATACAGAGAGTTATTGACCATTTATTCACTTTAAAAACGTTTTGGTCAGTCAGTCGTCTTTTCTTTGCTTGTAGCTTGAGGCGACATTTTTTCATACAATAGAGAAAGAGAGAGAGAGACACACACACACACACATCGACGAAAAAGGTGAAATGTCGTAGAGCGAAAAAGAGAGAGCGAGAGAAAGAAAGAAAAGAAGCGATATGAATTAATGCAATTATATGCCCATGTACATCGAAAAGAAAAAGAGACACATCGACGATGGGACATCCATCCAACGGACTCTTAGTTTCTTTTTCTTTTTCTCTTTCTTTTCATTGATATACGTTTTCACGATTTGATTAGCTTCATCGACTTCAATGTATGATATACTTGAAGATTTTTCGATCAGAATATCTTTTTAACAATTATTTTAGCATATAAATATGCTAACTGCTCAATGAATTAACATATTCATAGTTTGATAATGATTATCTTAAACAAAATTATGAACACTTACAATATATGTGGGTATGTACTTTGAACAAATATAAAAAGAGGTGATAATTGTTTAAGGTATGTTTACCGGTAACAATCACTGAGCGCGAATGTTCGCAGTCAATTTGTAAAATGAAATTATTGACTAGAGCACTTCGTGCTTTGGGAAATCCGGCATCGACGTCCATCTTCTTTAGATTTTTCTCTATAAATATAGTAAAAAAAAAGAATTTGGAAAATTAAAATCAATAACGAAAAGCACAAGACAATGTTTATTTATGTGATAAAATAAAAGAGAAATTATAAATATGCTGTTAGCTATGAAAGATATCGTCACAGTTTTATCGATATGATGAAATAACTATTTGTAAGATCTAAATTTTGCATAATCGAAAAGTTAAAAAAAGTTCATTTTATGAAACATTGTATTCATACTAAGATAATTAGTTAGAAAGAAAAATTATAAAAGACGAACATTTTAATATAATCTTCAGTTTAAGTATTTCTGCAATGTAACTTTATATTGATTTATTATACCATATCTTTTAAAGTTTGATAATAGGAAATTATTACGAATGCTTGACAGTTGTATCTAATCTCGACAAACACTTGTCAAATGAATATTATCATATATTACAAAGCGAGTGAAAGAAAAAAGACAATACTTTCAAATCAATCTAATTCAAAATGTCTTTATCGAGAACTAACATTTAACTTCTTTTTTTTTTTATTCTTGTTGTAATAAAAATAAGTTTATATTTATTATAATTGATTAAAATGAAACAAAAAAGAAAAAGAAATATATGTAAATAAATATAAATATACATGCTTTGTTTCTTAATTTTTTCTATCTACAATATAATTAACAACATCTTTAATTGTTTCAGCCCCTGATGGCCAACATTCATCAATTAATTTTAATGTTTGTTGACGAAATTCTTTTAAACGTTGTCGAGTACCTTCAACACCTAATATTGATACATAAGTTACTGTATTATTTTTTATATCAAGTGCTGCTGATTTACCAATATTTTCTCCTTCAACATCTAATAAATAATATTCCCATTAAACGACCTAATTCACGAATTTTATTAAGTTCAGTTGATTAAGTATTTACTGTTGATGATGATGAGATAGTTAAACTAGCTGACCTAATAATTACGACTTCAATTGCTTTGTCTATTTTGAACCATGCAATATGATCAAGTTCTTCAAGTAGTTCAGTTCCTTTTTCTATACCCATATGTGCTGCACATAAATCCATCATTTGTCCAATACATAAATCATGCATTGATAAAGATATTTCACTAACAACTTGATTAACACGTTCAGGTGAAAATCCATTTTTAACAAGATCATGATTAATTAAAATCATACTAACAGCAATTAAATCAATAGCTGCTAATTGTGCTCGACCTTCACATAAATTTTTAGGTATATCATTATCTATAACTGTTTTATGTAATGTTGGTTGACCACGTCTTAAATCACTATTATCTTGAGCTGGAAAATCATCAAGTATAAGTGATGATATATGTAAATATTCTATTCCACAAGCTAACGGTAACGTATTTTTCAAATCTAGATTGTACAAATCAGAAACCATCATCATTAATAATGGTCTTAAACGTTTACCACCCGCTTTTATATTATAATTCATAGCTGAGATTAATAATTATTCATCTCGATCAACAACTGATAATGATTTTTTATTTTTATTAAATAGATAAATATGTAAAGCATCTTCAATTTGTTTTAAATGATCACAAATATATGTTTCTAATTTACGATTTGTTCGTGCATATTTTATACTTGCTTTATCAATTATTCTAATCAAAGATTTTTCAGGATCACTTATATTAGAAAAATGACTACGAACATATATCCAAAAATAATCATGTAATGGTAAATTATCATAACAAAATAAATAAAGAAATTCACGTAATGCAGATGCACCTAGATTTATTTTGATTGATCTTAATGCACATGTTATTCGACAACCAACAAAACCACCAGTTTGAATATCACGACAAGATGATATATAAATATCAGAACAAAGATATAAATATACATAACATGGATTAATTAGATGTTTATGTGATGGTTGTTGACGACAAATAAATGTTGCATAATGTGTAAATGAAGTAACAGAATTTGATTGAAAATCTTCATAAAAGTCTCGAAAATCATCAGTTAATTGACCCAAAAATGGCATTATCCATACACGTTCACTTTCATCAGGAGTAGATTGAACATTAACCATACAGATAGTACATGTATATGAGAAGTGAGATTTGAGCATAGTACCTACAAAGAATAACTTCAAATATTATTTATTCATCGATAACTTTAGATTTTTCGAAGTGATCATTGTTTTCTCTGCTTTTGACTGTTCGATTGAATAATATTTATCGTATTGATGAATTCTATTAATAATTTTCAATTTTCATAGATTAAAAATTTTGTATCTGTATCTTAGTAACTTGTCAAAAGACAACTGTTATATATCAATTGTTAGTTATGACTGTCAAAAAACTTCATATTTGTCATCATTATAGATATGGATAATAAGAAAATTTATTATTGATTTAATTGTATATAGTCTATATTGAACACTAACTATTAAATTAAGATACTTGATGAATGATGTCCTTTCTTTCTAATGGCAGATATAGGTTCTTGATAGGGATAAAAATGCCAGAAACTATTTTTCTTGTCAATAATATCCGAAGAATTATTAATTCGATTATGCTGGAAACATAAAGAAAAAGTTTTAATGCCTTATTAGAAACAAAATGTTACCTAAGTAAAGTTCTTCATCAGTATCAAAATTTTCCATTGTTCTTTTATCCATTCGTTGTGATCTTAATAAAAGAGCCAAGTCTTTAAAAACTGCACGCGTTACATTAATACTTTTTGTTAATGTAATAAGACTATCAATGGTTTCTAATAATAATGATGTCAATGGTATTTTTGGTATTTCTTTTCGATTAAATTCTCCTCCAGTTAATAATTCTTCTATAATCAAAAGCCATTTATCTAGTATTTCAACTGGTGTTAATAATGTTTCATTTTCATTTTTTTCTATTTTCAAGATAGCTAATTGTTGTGAAGAAATTTCATCTAAATTATTAATTTCATCTAGTGCACAATCGACAATAGCATATGCAACTCCAAAATAAAAACCCATTTGAAGTGCATGAAACAATTGTTCATTCATAACAACTGAATCTAATATTTGATTATTACAAACAATTCTTTCAGCAAAATTAAATAAACGTGCAATACTAACACCAAATGCTGTACGTAATAAACGAGCGAATGCTCCAACTTCTGTAAGTATAATAGAAAATGTTCGTAAAGCATCACGCCATTTTTCTAATAACCATATCCATTGATCAATATTTAATTTTGGTGAAAAAATATCATCATTATTTAGTTTAATAATTGATGAATTTTCTTTTGTTGAAAAAAGTTTTCCAATAACAGTATTTATGATTGATAGAATTTCATCATTATTATCAGGTGTTGTTTGTATCATTGTAATAAGTTGTGAAATAGATTTAAAAAATAAATGAATAAGATATATGAATTGCTTATTTGAACATGTTGTTGTTGGTAATGCATTTTCTCCAAATATTTTACCAAAACGTAATAACATAGAATCATCACCCATATTATGTAAATCACTTTCATATGCTTGTTTTGTTTTATGAAACATGGAAATTTTAGTTAGAAAATTTGCTGCACCCTCAAAATCTTCCTTTGTTGGTGTTGTGTTCATTTGTTCAAGACCTTAAAGAAAAAATATGTATTAGATTGATTTAAATTTCTTATTTTTATAGTTATCAAGATTAATCATTTCTTAAATTAATTCAAGATCAAGTTTTAAACGTGCACGATATTTTTCTAACATTTGTGCTAAACATTCTTTTCCTTTATTTTCTGCTTGTTCATATGCATGATTTAAATCAAATGGTTGTTCACGAAGTTGTGCAATACAATTTGAACTAGCTGTATCAGGTTTTGGTGTTAATGTTTCAATAATATGAGTATAATATTTTTGTAAAAGTTCATCTTCTGTAAATTCTTCATTGTTAATATTTTGGAGTATTTGTTTTGCACGTTCTAATTGTAATGAACGCCATTGATTATTAGGCTTTCTTATTTTTTGAAATAGAACATTTAAGTCAACTGATTCACATGATGTAGATTGAATGAGTCGATGTAATTGTAAAACATATTTATCAACACTAATAAATAATTGATTTATGGATTCACGTACAAAATCATATGGTACAGAATAGAGATTTGATATATTTCGTGATTTATTAAGAAGACATTCTTTTGTATGTGATGAATGTGTTAACTGCCAAAGACAAGGTTTATTAGCATATGAACTTTTCTGTTTATCGACAGATATTAAGAGTGATACACCTTATGGAAATAAAATCGTGAAAAGAGCTCTAGTAGTATAGTCGGAGGCTTAAGATCTCTACTGCAGTGAGTTAGAGGTAGACATGACAAATCGATGGCTTAATCTGACTGCTAAACAATCAGAAGATGAACAATCATTCATGTCGCTCTACCGGTTTAGAACACTTCTAGTAACAATAACGAAAAACTCCTACCAGTTACATCACCTACATTGTACAGATACAAATTGTATGTCACAAAAAAGTAGATATGAAAATAATTCAATGTCGTCATTCTCTTGTTTTTTTCTTTATTCGACGCACTCGATTGATAAACTCTGACAATATCCTATTCACATTTAAGAGAATATTATACACAAGAACAATGTTTCAACAATAGATTTTCTTTATCAATTGTAGCTGTATTAGCTATTATTCAAATGTTAACTGTATCTAGTGTTGTGAGTCTTGACATTGGACATATTCTATACAATATTCGTTTAACAAATCAATATTCTTTGTACATCAGAAATACGTAAAAACATATCTTANAATATATTTCCATAACTTGATAACGAAAACGACTTCCAACAAGATGTCTGTCTTTTTTTTTATATCATTCATTAGAATGTACAGAATCAATACAAATGTAATAAACCATATTTGTGTTATTTTTTGCATTCTATTATCTAACACGAATTCAAAAAAAGAATAATGTATGCCGAGTTATTCTGCGAATCGATCCGATCAAACAAAAAGCAAAAAAAGAATTCGACAAGAAGAGATCAGTTTTTCTACACTCACAAAAGAGTATACAAGGTATATCAGTACGCTTTTGAAACAAACTATTGGGTACAGAGACTCTATACAGAGATTACCACTACCTAATATATGTGACATAAATGAGCGATTTTATTATTCATGTATAGAGATGAAATCAAAGAAAAAACTTGTGCTATGTTATTTTTGATTCAACCTGCATTGAAGGACATTTTTCTTGAGTTCTCTTTAAAATATTATAGTGTTTGCACTACTATTTTCGGTATGTCCTAAGTAGATGTTTGCTGCACAGTATATAAGTTAAGATTTATCAAAACATTCGCTTGGTTTTTGGTTGACAGTGATGAACCATGATGAATATCGATGTTCTGGTTTCAATCGATGAAACAGAAATCTTGGAAGCGATGCAAGAAGTTCCTTACGAAATCTTGCTGATGAAAGTGAATAAATATAGAATCCAGCACCATCATTAGTGAACCATACAACCCGAACGATGCACATGCTCAGACCTTCCCATTGGCCTTGCATTGAGCTTACTGGATGGTGACCTATCACAGCCCAGTACAGTTTGTGAACAGCAAATGGTGTAGTGAGAAGAATAAAACATATTGTATGAGCAAATGTCATGACTTGAAAGTCTTTCATCTTGGCTTGATATAAACGTGGCAAATGACATTGACGTAGATTCTTGATAGTCAATAAACCAAAAATTCCACTCAAAAGTGGGCAACAGAAACTGTACACGACTAGAAAGAATATATCATAGGCTATTCGATACCATCCAGGCTTTGTCCAGCAATCTCCATTGACAATAACTACGTTGAATAGCATATGGGAATTTATTATACATGCAGCCACAATCACAATAGCAATCATACGATGAGCCACTATTGGCTCACAAAAGCGTCGATATCGACTCTGACGACAACTTGATGCGTAGCGATCCAATGAAGCCACAGTGTTCAGAGCGGATGAAACTAAGTACAACGTATAAACAATCGCAACGCGAATTTTACACCACCATTCGATAGTTGAATCTCCTGTATTAACTTGATAACCCAAATAGAGCATGCGTACAAATACACCCAAGAAGAGCCGAATGAGACAAACATAAGATGAAGCGAGAAAATACTGACAACATGAACTTTTTATCATTGTTGGGCGAGTAAACAATCGCAAATTGAACAAATGTCCAATGACACCTAATACGAAAATGATAGTTAAACCAATACGATACGTCTCTTGAGTGATATGTTTCAGTAATTCGACTGAAGTGAAATCAGTTTCGTTACTAGCATTCTTCTCCATTTGATATCTAGTCTAAAAAAGCGAAAAAAAAGAAAAAGAAAGCAAATTGATTTTTCTCGCTTATTGATATGCCAGAAGAATCAACACTTTGTAATTCTATTCAGGTGAATGAGGTACAGTCGAAAAACTCCGAATAATGGTAAGCATTTGAAAACAGGAATCCTTTGATTGAATTCAGCGATCAGATTTATCCAACTTCCGCTTCCAAGTTCTTACCATTTTTCGGACTCTGCCAGCCGTAAATCCACGGATTCAAGCACTGAGATCATAGATCTGGATATCGAACAGAAACAATCCATTTCCTATTCTCGTCAACAAGAGTCCTAACTGAAACGTTTTATGCAACAGATTGCGAGGTGACATTTTCATCTATTTGCAAATCAATGTTCTCAATTGACATGACAGGTGGGTGAAGGACACATTTATATCAAACTCAATTGAATTTTTATCAAATTTGCCAGCACACTTCATTCTTTGTTTTCTCATAGATGATTGATAAAACTATTGTTTCCTTGTAACACATTGAAAGCAAACTATTTGCCAACAAAGTTGTTTTTATGATCTTTTTCTATGATAGAGTTTAGTTTTTAAGGTGAAGATAAAATATTTAAAGTGATTCAAATAATAAATACAGATAAGTACGAGAATCTCAACAGCAAAAGAGAGTCAATAGTTCTTCAACATTCTGAAAGCTTTACATGATGTTATTATAGTTTCTTTCAATGCTAAATTGAATTTTATTTCATATAAGTTAATTTACATATATAAAAGCTGTAACTAAACAATTCAGTCTATTAATTGCAAAAATATTGAACAAACATTGAGTAGAGTTCATTTTGAAATGGTTTTACCCTTGATGTCAATTCTCATTTTTCTATTAACAGGATGTTTAATGATCATTTTTTAGACAGTGGTATTATTACTTGATTTATGGGCTTGAGTGTGGGTCTTTCACTCAGTTGAACTCATACCCTCCCATATCTCACACCCTCAAGATGATCAAATTTTTATTGGTTTAGTGCGAATGAGAGTGGAAGAAGCTTATCTCTATGAAAATAACAACTCAAGTCGTTTGAACTTACTATTGGTCAATGACTTGAGATGACTTCAATATGAATATGCAGATCATTTGATTGAGATTATGCAGAATAAAAAGCATAATAAACTATCTGATATCTATAATTTAATCAATACTCTACGAGAACATTTTCCAATGCGTAAGCAGACGGCTTTATGAACATTAAGTTCTAAATAATCTAAGTAGACTATCGGTAACTTCTGAGAATAAAAAATATTATAGTTATTCTGAAACTTTCACGACATTTTAACAAAAATTTCGTTCGTATCTGCTCAATTTGAAGTGTCATCAGTTGATGTTCTTGTTTTTCCTAAAGTTGAAAGTTATTTATATACGCTAACAAATGTATTTTAACGTTGATTTCGAATTTTGAATTTTATAAAGATTCGTCTTATTATTTCACGGTCTTTCCGAATATGACCTCAGAAACAAGAAAAAAAATGAAGAACATGGTCAAACCACGCAAATACTGGAATCAGAGCAAAAAAGCCCAAAAATGCGCCGGTATTTGCATATTATGACCAAAAAAAATTGACTTCTGAGTAAAATGCATATGATATTTCGAATCAGCACTCAACACTACATCTAGTAACATGGATTCTGTCAAAAACAAAATTCTCATCAAAATTCGGCTGAGAGGGGGTACAGGCAAAATTACAGCAGAAAATAGCTGAGGGGGAGTAGGGATCAAATTTTATTAAAAAATAATTTTTCACAGAATCTAGGTCACTAGATGTAGTTTTGAGTGCTGATTCGAAATATCATATGCATTTTACTCAGAAGTCAATTTTTATTGGTCATAATATGCAAATACCGGCGCATTTTTGGGCTTTTTTGCTCTGATTCCAGTATTTGCGCGGTTTGACCATGTTCTTCATTTTTTTCTTGTTTCTGAGGTCATATTCGGAAAGACCGTGAAAAACTGCATCAATCTATAAATGTCACTCATTGGTTGGAGATTTTCTTACCCTCCGATATGGAGCTAAGGGGCCCAAAAACCGGGTTTTTTGAGTATTTGGATCTAAACTCACCAAAACTCGACTTCAGACACCTTTTTGTTTTTGTTTCTGATTGGGAAAGCAATCTCACACATTACTAAATATATTTCAGACATTCGAATGGTGTCACTAGGTCACTTGTGCACGGTAACTGGAAGTAGGCCCTCCCTAGCATTCGACAGTAAATCAAATTTTTTCTACCAAAAGTCTATTTTTTTAAAATTTCAATTTGAAATTCGAAATCAGCATTAAATTTCGCATCAGATGATGTTAAATTCACTAAAATTCTGAAAAAAAAATTTTCGATAGTCCTGAGATCCCCTACAGGTGCCCAATGAACCGTGAAAAATGAAAGTCGTTTTTCGACAGCAAAAAGTACCTCATTTTACTCAGAATTTAATGCTGATTCCGAATATGTAATTCGTTTTGAGAAAGTTTTTGGGCGAGAAAATGGCCTTATCGCCACTTGTCCTTTAATTCAACAATAAAATCAATTATTGATATTATTAACTGTGCAGTTCCATGTTTATACTTATAAAAGTAAGTAATCTAATTAGAAGTACTAAGATAAAACAGCATTTTTGAAAACTCGAAAATCAGTCCATGTTGAGTATTACTTGTCGGCGTTATGATAGACAATAAACGACATATAAAGAATAATCGATGATAGTGAGACCTCTGTATCGGTTACAAAATACAGTATCATTGACCGTTGGCCACGTTCTCACTTATTTTCTACCCCGTTTTTGATTCAATCGTAATAATTTTTTCACACAATGGTTATTTTATGAGTGATTTATCATATTAGATCGTATTTCGACTATCCTATTCACAACTCATAATGACGCAACAAACTTCTACATGTTGAGCATCTTTTTTATGCAATGCGATTAGACATGCAGTTGTTTTCGAATCAAAAGGTAGTAACATGAAGTAACAAAAGATAAGTTGATTTTCTCTATCAAGGAACCATTTCTAGGACAAAAATTGACATTATTATCTCGCACATATTGCTGCATGTCTGCTCATAACAGCTGCTCTGAATTGAGCAAGCAATGTTTGTGTTATTTTGCTTGCTGTTTCATTAATTTCATATTGCTTTTCAGGCACGTATACTAGATTCTTTGTGACATGGTTATTTTATTGAGCTTGTGCCATATATGAGTCGAGTATGCTATCTGATCTTGTGAATCATCAAAGCAATTTTGGAGTATTTTCCATGATGCATATCAATTGATGATACATGAAAGTTTGAGCTGTCCATCAACGCTGACAAAACCAGTCGTTACCATATAGCGAAATATTAGACTGAGAGAGATTTTGATATGTCTGCAACGGTTTAGCTGTCTTTCATGTAGATGATGAAATTTCCCTCACGGAGAGAATTCGAAAATTCTGTACTTCAAGAGTATGCCAAAACTGTCTTTTATGACTACCTGGCTATGTCAAGTCTAGTATCAATATTACGAATACCATACAGTGTTGTCACGGTTGAGTTCCTCATAATAGTTATAATAGCGCCATCATGTTTAATATTTTAATCTCATAGAAATTGTGCTGAAAGTTTTTTTCTTCACCATTGGTTTCTATAAGTTTTCTTTGTCTTTGTATCTATCGATGGACGTAAAATTTCACAGCACTACAAATTCTACATAACAAATATGTAATAAATCACAATGACAAAGATTGATTTCATACTGTTTCAATAATATGACTTGATATGCAAAGAAAAAAACAGCTTTATTATCAAATTTTCGAAAAAACAAGTGAAAGGTTGAAAAAATTTATACACGCTGCAACACAAGTGCACATGACATTACCACTTGAAGAGAATCAGAGTTATTAGAATATATATACAAAAAAATGCGCAGAGTATTGGTGAATAATATGTAATCACTCTAAGAAAAGACAATTCGTGGTGGTGAATTAACAGTTGAAAACAAAAATTTAAGATGAACTATTTCGAGAGCGAGAGCAGCTATTATTTATCTTAATTTTTTCTATCAACGATATAATTAACAACATCTATAATTGTTCCAGCACTTGATGGCCAACATTCATTAACTAATCTTAATGTTTGTTGACGAAATTCTTTTAAACGTTGTCGAGTACCTTCAACACCTAATATTGATACATAAGTTACTGTATTATTTTTTACATCAAGTGCTGCTGGTTTACCAATATTTTCTCCTTCAACATCTAATAAATCATCACGCATTTGAAATAATATTCCCATTAAACGACCTAATTCACGAATTTTATTCAAGTCAATTGATTGAATATTTACTGACGATGATGATGATGATGATGATGACGATGTTGATGGCATAGCTAAAATAGCTGGTGTAATAAGTACAACTTCAATTGCTTTGCCTGTTTTGAACCATGCAATATGATCAAGTTCTTCAAGTAGTTCATTTCCTTCTTCCATACCCATATGTGCTGCACGTAAATCCATCATTTGTCCAATACATAAATCATGCATTGATAAAGATATTTCACTAACAACTTGATTAACACGTTCAGGTGAAAATCCATTTTTAACAAGATCATGATTAATTAAACTCATACTAACAGCAATTAAATCAACAGCTGCTAATTGTGCTCGACCTTCACATAAATTTTCAGGTATATCATTATCTATAACTGTTTTATGTAATGTTGGTCGACCACGTCTTAAATCACTATTATCTTGAGCTGGAAGATCATCAAGTATAAGTGATGATGTATGTAAATATTCTATTCCACAAGTTAATGGTATCATATTTTTCGATTCTAGATTGTACAAATCACAAACCATCATCATTAATAATGGTCTTAAACGTTTACCACCCGCTTTTACACTATAATTCATAGCTGAGATTAATAATTGTTCATCTCGATCAATAACTGATAATGATTTTTTATTTTTATTAAATGGATGAATATGTAAAGCATCTTCAATTTGTTTTAAATGATCACAAATATATGTTTCTAATTTACGATTTGTTCGTGCATATTTTATACTTGCTTTATTAATTATTCGAAAAAAAGATTTTTCCGGATCACTTACATTAGAAAAATGACTACGAAGATTTATCCAAAAATAATTATGTAATGGTAAATTATCATAACAAAATAAATAAAGAAATTCACGTAATGCTGATTGACCTGAACTTAATTCGATTGATCTTAATGTACGTGCTATACGACGACCAATAAAAGCACCAGTTTGAATATCACGACCAGATGATGCATATATATCAGAACAAAGATATAAAAATGCATAAAATGGATTAAGTAAATGTTTCTGTGATGATTGTTGACGTCCAATAAATGATGCATAATGTGTAAATGAAGTAACAGAATTTGATTGAACATCATCATAAAAATCTCTACAATCATCTGTTAATTGACCCAAAAATGGCATTATCCATAGACGTTCACTTTCTTCACGAGCAGATTTAATATTACCCAAATAAGTTGTACATGTATATGTGAAATGAGATTTGAGCATAGCACCTAGAAGAATAATTTCAAGTATTATTTATTCATCAATAAAAAGATATGTTTTAGAATTTGGAAAAAAATGATTTTCTCGACAGACATAGACGAAAGTGTTAATGGGTAGTACATTTGTCTAATGAATAGACAGTAAATGCTTTATATTTTAGGAAATGATCATTATTTTCTCTCCATCTCACTAGTTAACTCAATATAGTATGACATAGAATTCTTCTATACAGAACGGTTCAAATTCATCTGTATATATTCAATATTTGGTTGGATAAGTTTTATCATATTGGTGAATTGTATTCATATTGTCAAACTTCTTAGAAGACAAAGGTTAAATTTATATTCTTAGTTGTAGCTTTATCAGAAAAAGCATACATGACATCAATATTATAGACATGGACAACAACGAACTTTATTGTACATATAAATATATACCATCTATATTGAACATTAACTACTAAATCGACAATTTTCATGAATAACTTCCTTTCTTTATAATGGCAAACATAGGTTTCGAAAAAAGAACAAGAATAAAGTTTTAGTTCTCTATCAAAAAAAAAATATTACCTAAGAAAAGTTCTTCATCAGTATAAAAATTTCCCATTGTTTTTTTGTCCATTCGTTGTGATCTTAATAAAAGAGCCAGTTCATTAAAAGCTGAACATGTTGCATTAATACTTTTCGTTAATGTAATAAGACTATCAAATGTTTCTAATAATAATGGTGTCAATGGTGTTTTTGGTATTTCTTTTCGATTAAATTCTCCTCCACTTAATAATTCTTCCATAATCAAAATCCATTTATCTAGTGCTTCAATTGGTGTTAATAATCTGCCATTTTCATTTGCCTCTATCTTAAGTGCAGCTAAATGTTGCGGAGAAATTTTATCTGGATTTTGAATTTCATCTTGCATACAATCGACAATAGCATATGCAACACCAAAATAAAAACCAGTTTGAAGTGCATGAAACAATTGTTCATTCATAACAGCTAAATCTAATATTTGATTATTAGCAACAATTGTTTCAGCAAAATTAAATAAACGTGCAATACCAATACCAATTGTTGTACGTAATAAACGAGTAAATGCACCAACTTCTGTAAGTAAAATAGGAAGCGTTCGTAAACAATCACACCATTTTTCTACTAACCATGTCCATTGATCAATATTTAATTTTGGTGAAAAAAGATCGTCCTTATTTACTTTAATAATTGCTGAATTTTCTTTTGCTGAAAAAATTTTTCCAATAACAGTATTTATAATTGATAGAATTTCTTCACTATTATCAGATGTTATTCGCATCATCTGAATAAGATGAAAAATGGATTTAATAAATAAATGAACAAGATATATGAATTGCTTATTTGAACGTGCGGTTGTTGGTAATGCATTTTCTCCAAATACTTTACCAAAACGTAATAACATAAAATCATCACCCATATTATGTAAATCACTTTCATATGCTTGTTTTGTTTTATGAAACATAGAAGCTTTAGTTAGAAAATTTGTTGCACCTTCAAAATCTTCTGTTGCTGGTCTAGTTTTCATTTGTTCAAGGCCTTAAAGAAAAAATATGTATTAGATTGATTTAAATTTCTTATTTTTATAGTTACCAAGATTAATCATTTCTTGAATTAATTCAAGATCAGGTTTTAAACGTGCACGATATTTTTCTAACATTTGTGCTAAACATTCTTTTCCTTTATTTTCTGCTTGTTCATATACATGATTTAAATCAAATGGGTGTTCACGAAGTTGTGAAATACAATTTGAACTAGCTGTATCAGGTTTTGGTGTTAATGTTTCAATAATATGAATATAATATTTTTGTAAAAGTTCATTTTCTGTAAATTCTTCATTGCTAATATTTGGAAGTATTTGTTTTGCACGTTCTAATTGTAATGAATGCCATTGATTATTGGGTTCTCCTGTTTTCTGAAATAGAACATTTAACTCGACGGATTCACATGATGCGGGATGAACAAGTCGACGTAATTGTAAAACATATTTATCAACACTACTAAATAATTGATTTATCGATTCACGTACAAAATCATTTGGTAAAGAATAGAGATTTGATATATTTCGTGATTTATCAAGAAGACGTTCTTTTATATGTGATGAATGTGTTAACTGCCAAATACGAGGCTTATTAGCATAAGCTTCGAGTTTAGAAAAAATATATTGTTGAATAAGATGACGTTGTTGAATTTCTTGTTCACTCAAACTTTTAGACGATTGATTTCCTTCAGAGTCATTCGATACATTTGTGTGTATATTTGGAATATCTAAGGCAGATCTTCTATGATTACGTATATGAAGATGACGTAAATGCAAACGACATTTGTTTTTATCTTCTTAGAAGAATTAAGAATTATTTACTTAATAAATAAAATAAACAAAATCATCACCTACTATTTAGTTTTTTTGAATGAGGATGTGATTGTTCAGTAGACGACATTTGTAGAAATAAATATTTTTAGAATATTTATTTTTTTTAAACAAACTAGTTGGTAGATTTATTTATATAAATTATTCACGCTGAGAAAAATAATAATAATAACAATAAATCATCAAAATGATTCAACAAGGCTGTATAAAATGTGTTCTATTTCGAACGTTTACTTTTTTTTCTTATTATACGCAACTATCTCACCTTTTTCTTGCGATTTGCATGGACGTCAATGTTGGCCATTCTTAGGCGTCAATATTGTTTCTATTCATCTTTATTATCAACGGATTAAATTTTTTAGTTTGATTGATGAGTAACAAAAATAAACAAGCAGCTTCTAAGGTCATTTTCTTTTTCTTTATGAAAACCAATCATCTACTGTCACATCGACAGTCTCATGTGAGCTATCAGGCATGACATCAAAAACTATTCTGAATCATTCATAAAAATGACGGAAAACATGTACTTGAAAAATTCAATATGTGACAAAATGAGTAATCTTTATTTTTACAAATGTTTAAGTGATATATGTAAAAATATTCAAGAAAAAAAAAGGAAAAAAGAAAACATAATATTGATAATGTTTCGTGTCTGTTAAATTGGCATAGAAAGTAGTTTTACATATGCATAGTCTATACTTTACTGATGGAATTCATATGCCAAAAAACACGACATGAAGATAGATGAATGCTGTGATTCCGTTTTTTTTTTATGTATTTGACCTTGATTGATAAATTCTTACAATATGTTATAACGAGCTTCACGAGAATATTAAATAGAAGAAAAATATTTCAAGAAAAGAGTTTCTTTTTGAATTGTAGTTGTATTAGCTATTATGAAAATGTTAATTATATTTAGTATTGTGTTACTCTTAAAATTGAACATATTCTTTATGATATTTATTTAACAAATCACTGCTTTTTCTTAATATGAGGAATATGTAAAAAGATATGTTGAATAAATAATATATATGTGGAGATAATCGTTTAGTATTGATTCCAACTCAATTAGCTGCTGGTATTATTATGACAATTATATGCTTTATATATTTTATTTTATGTAGCGTTGTTGTTTGCCGAGCATAATGAGCTGATCAGCTTACAATGAACCTTGAAGAACTGACAATATATTAAAAGATTCTAAATTTTTGTTTTTATTCATCGATAACACCTGTAAATCAACTTCTCTCTTTGCCATTTTCAATCGGCAAAACTAAAACAAACAAAAAAAAAACAAGATAAAAGAATTTAATATGTGCTTAAGTTCAACTGTATTTCATTCAAGTGCAATTATTCTTATTATCATCACTTATAAAAACCATTTTATACTAATAAACTAATTAATTTAAAAAAAAGAAAACTCTCCTACAATCGACTCTGAAAGGTTAAAGATGTAGGTTGATATATAAATTGATGGTAGAAAGTATCTTTAGTAAGTTACTTTCGATATCAATGACGATTTGTATTGGTTCATTTTCTTATCAATGTTGATGATGGAGACAGTTCAAAAGTGGTCAATAGTTTCAGTCTATAATTATATGAATTGATTTATATCTCTATTGGTAATAATAGGTTTTTTCTTACAGATGTTCTTCTACTAACAATTCAAATAGAAATTATTAATAATCACTTGAAAAAAATAGAATTAATCTAGTTCGGTTTTAGGTGTTAGTGTATAATTTCCAACTAATAGAAAAATAAATTAAAGTTTAGAAAGTAGATATTCAATATTCGAACTCAGTATCAAACAGTTGTTATTATCTTTGATTTCTAAATTTAACAATTTAGACAGAGAAAATTGCGCTAATGATGTAAGCTTCCAATTTAAAGAAAATATTTTTTTCAATGAATTGATATTGTTGAATTTCGCGTTCAGTCAAAGTGTACATAAAGATGATATAGACGCAAATAATATTTATTTTTATCTTTTGAAAAGATATAAGAACTATTTACTTAACAAATAAAATCGTAATCTACTATTTCCGTTTTTTTTTTCTGAATGACAATATGAGTTTTTATAATATTTATTTTTTCTTTTTAAAAGCAAACTATTTGGTACTATTTATCTATGTAAATTATTCACATATGGCAAAAGATTAATAGTAACAGTAAATCATCAATATGATTCAATATGGTTATACAAAAATTTTTTTAAGTTTCGTCCTTTTTTATTTTGTTTTTGTAGACAACCACATTACCTATTTCCTCTAATTTAAATAGTCTGCATTGATAGGTATCCTTTACTGTCAATATGATTTCTATTCTATTTTTGCTATTAACGGACCATGCGCTTTTGACTTTATTAGCAAGCTACTTAAGTAAACAAACAGCTTCGAATAGTATTTTGTCTTTGCTTATGATAAAAGACTCATCTACTATCGAATCGATAATACATGTGAGCTATCAAGCATGTCATCAAAAAAATATATCTTAATACTTTAAAACACAATGAAATATATATATTTGATGTATTCAATAGGTGATCAAATGAATAATTTTCATTTTTTGTGTATTTCGAAATCACATAGGCAAATGTATTCAAGGAAAAAAAAAAAGAAAACATGATACTGATAAAATTCTTTTTCTTATCAGTTCCATGGGCTCCTGAATCGTCATAATGCTCCGTGTGTTTTTTTTTAATACAACTGAAAATTTTTACCATGTTTTTTTCCTCTTTCAAGCATTGATCAAATTGACATTGAAATTAAATCTACATATGCATCGCCTACATTTTACAGATAGAGATCGTGTGTCACAAAAAATTGATATGAGAATAAGTCAATGCATTCATTCTTTTTTTCTCATTATTCAACGTTCTCGATTGATAAACTTTGACAATGTCTCAACGATATTCAAGAGAATATTATGCATATGAACAGCGTTTCAATGATAGATTTCCTTTATCAATTGTAGCTTTAATAGCTATAATTCAAATGTTAACTACATTTAGTATAATTGGTCTTGAAATTGGACATATTGTATATAATATTCGTTTAACAAATTTATTTGTTGGATTTTGGGCATCTGTTCCATTTACTATTTTATGGATTTCAATGTTTGCTGCTGGTATATGTTAGGTGTGAATTATAGATTTATTTTATTATTTTCTATATTTTAGTATGTTGTTGTCGTCGACGAAGTTGTGCTACACATGCTGTTGTACAAAATTTCATTTCATTGATTTTTGCTATTGCTCTCATTGGCATTAATATTGCTTTCATTCGACGACCAAATTATTGCTTTTTTACTTCAGGAATATGTGAAAGATTATTTTGGCCGAATAATGCAGATTTATCATTTGGTTGTTTTTTTGATGATCATTCAGAAAGTTGTGGAAAAACTCGTTTAGCATTAATTAAAGCTCAGTTAGCTGCTGGTGTTCTTATGGCAATTACATGCTTTATATATCTTATTGTATATGCTGTCGTTGCTTCACGAGCATCACGAGTTACTCGACGTCAAATGCATACAGCATCTGATGCTGTTATGGCTCCTGTTTATCAACAACCAGCACCGCCAGCAATGCGTTATGGACATCAACCTTATATAATTTCTCCTAATCCATATCAACCATCAATGCCTGCTGTTACCAATATAAATTATTTGCCACCAAATCAAGAACCGACACTATATCCAACGATTTCAAATCATCGATTGTAATCAAAGAAACTACTAATGATTATAATAAAATGAAACAAGAGAAAAAAGATATTTTTTTTTTGTTCATCGAATAAGTTGATCAATCATTTTTTGAATTCTATTTTCATCGACAACACCTGTAAAGCGACTTATCTCTCTTCCATTTTTAATAGCCAAAACTAAAATAAAACAAAAAAAATAAAAATATTTTAAATATGCTTAAGTTCAACATTATTATATTTCAATTCAATCCTTCTTATTGTCATCGTCTATAAAGATCATTCTTTTCTAATAAACTAATTATTTGTAACAAACTATGTTACAATCAACTCCGAAAGGTTAAAGATTCAAATTGATATATATATATATATACATGTATAAATCGGCGATAGCAACTATCTTTAGTAAGTTATTTTCGGCAACAATGACGGTTTATATTGATTTGTTTTCGTATCAAAGTCAATGACTGAGACAGTTCAACAATAGTCACTATCTTTAGATGATGACTTGATGGATTAACTCATGTCTGTATTCTTAACAATGAACTCTCCTGACGGATGTTTTTCTACTTCCAATTCAAATAGAAATTGTTAGTATCCACTTGAAAAAATCTGCTTCCTTTTTAAATAACATCAACATGGAACTAGACATCTGTGCACGATTTCTAACTGACGAGTGGCGCAAAAGTTTCTGAAAGAATGTCGCCTCTGTTTTCAAACGATTAAAACATGTTCTAAAAATATCTATTTAGAGTTCACGTTGAAAACTCTTCTTAACTAAATATTCAAAAGAAATTTCATTATGTTTTGCTTTTGATTGACGAACATATCTTTACATAGCACTACAATTGACAAGCAAAACATGATATATATATATTTTTGAACCTATTATTAAAAAGTACTTTCAACGTAGATTCTGGATAAGTATTTTTAATTTTTCCGAAACATGTTTTAACCGATGAAAACATGGTGTTAAAGAGTTATCACTCAAAATCAATATTTCACATAAATGAACTCTTTCAATGTGATCAGAGATTTAGGTTTTATCATCTCTTCAGAGATTTATATATATTAAAAAATTAGTCTATTGTCGTGCGTGATTCGATCATGAAAATATCTTCTAACACATTTCGAATTCTACGAATAAGTGCGCTATAGAGCGAGCCTTGAGGAGTCAATTTTTGCGACTCTAACTGCAAATTAGTTTCTCACAGTCATATAAAGTGACTTCAAGAATGAACGTGCCGGAATCGTAATCGAGTGATTCAAATTACATTTGCGCAATAAAATTAAAAATCTCGTTTTTCGGTTTATGGCGGTTCCGAATTATTTTCATTAACAGAATTAAAGGTAGCGTTTTAGTAGTAAGAGTATTTGATATGGACAAAATATAGTGTTAACTAACTTCATTCCTTGGGAATACTCGAAAATATAAAATGAAAAAGAAAGCGCAATTCCATCACGATTGGACATATCGATGACTTACCCGTTGGTACTGCTTGTACATTAAATTTACTACTTAATTCACCCAAATTATCTATATCAACTTTAGCTAATTTAACTTGTTGATCAGCAGATGTATTTTGTGCTTTTTTATTATGATTTGTAAGAACTTTTTCAAGACGAGGTTCTATTAAATTGATCATATAAAATACAAACAAAAGAATGAAGAAAAAAAAATGTTTACCTAAGATTTTGCATGGTCCACACCTAAAACATATTTTTCAAACTTTATGTTCTAATTTAAGATTTTATTTTTACCAAGTTGCATGAAAATCAACAATAAATGGTTTTTTACTATCAAGAACTTGTTTTTGAAAATCTCCATCATCTTTAACATGAAGTACATCAGCAGATAAACGTAAAACTGATGTTTGAAATTGACGACGACTATTTATCATCCATAAGGTTTGTACATTACGTACTGTTGTTTGTATACAACGAGTAGCCATAGTTTGTTTTTGTTTTTTTCAATCTAAAAATATAAAAATAAATCTTTAGAAAAATTCAAAACAATTTATTCTTGCTTATACATAGAAATAAAAAATTTCACTGGATAGATTATATTAAAAATAGACGAATACAAAAAAATTTATTAGTAAACTTATCACAATAGCTTCCTCGGGGTTTTTGTTTTTTTTTTTTTTTTGATCATAAAAATATCGAAAAAAGAATCACATATTTAATCAAAGAAAGAAAATATTATGGAATTAAATTTTAAAATAAATATTAAGATTAATAAATATTAAAAAAGCATAAATAAATAAATATNAACATCGAGATCTTCTTAGTCATCAATTGGATGAAATTGTTCTTGAACATGATACTCTACAACAAATGATTTTGGACGAGAAAAACAAAGAAAACAATAATCATCCTCTTCTCAAACAAATTGACAAATGGGAACAAGAATCTATCAAAAAAATTCAACAAACAGCAAATGAAGCACGACAACAAATTGAAAAATTAATTGGTTCACAAAAAGGTGAATACGATGGATTTCATGAATTTTCATTTGTTAATATTGTTTTTTTATTTTAGAAATGATATCGAAAGAATTGCATGATCTGGCTGAACAATTACGAAAAGCTAGAATAGATGATGATTTTGTTGAAACTGATCTTCATAAATGGACAAACATGTTAGAAAAACTTCAACGTGATGTTACTAATGCTACTCCTTCGATGACAATTAGTGAAGATCCAACAAAATTACTTGTCGCTAAAATATTTGTTTCTTCAACTATGCAACAGCATTTAGAAGAAGAAGAAGAACGATTTGGAAAATTTATTGGCAATGTTTGTATTGCAGATAATGGTCTTTTGGCTTATCATCCTGGACCCGAGAGAAGTGATGCATTTGTGTGTGGAAGGCAGGAATATTCATCGGGCAGACATCGAATTCGGTTTGTTATAAATAAGAAAGATTCATCATATTCTACGTCGTTTAATATTATTTCAAAGTCGACGTCCAGACTTGACAGTCAATCCGATCTAGAAAAATCTGGTTACGGTTGGTTCAGCGACGATCATATTTGTTGTGGCGGTGCTGACGTGTCATTCTATAAACTTCGTCATGATATGAAAGGTGAAACAATATTTGAAATCGAACTTTTGATTGACTGTGATAATCAAAAAATAAGTTATTTCAATGAACGAACGAAAAATAAACGAGAACTGAATGTTGATATTAAAAAATGTCCATTTCCTTGGCAATTACTTTTTTACTTATTCGATGTTGAAGATTCTGTTCGACTTTTGTCTTCAAAAAAATTACTTTGAACATCAATCATGCAATAAATACTTGTTTTTAAAGAAACTGATTTATTTACAGAAAGAACGAAAACTGTGCAAGAATATGGATCTCATCAGATTTGATCAAAAATACATAGAATTATTTACAACGTTTGACTTTAATAGTGAAAATAAATAATACATGGAAACGACCTGAATTGATATCCGCCGTTTGAGTTCATAGTGAGTTCAGAAGGATTTCTTGGTAAGACTAGCAAAATTCTAAAACAATTGGTATTCATTAGCCTCATGAGTCGATTTACTACCATTTTATTTAATTTTCGATCGAGATGCAGATATGTATATATATCGAAGAGTCAAATCACAGAATTTCGACCTGAAATTTAGCTCATGGATAGATCTAGCTAGTCTGTGAATATCCTGAAAGTTTCAGCCGAAAAAAATGTTTCTACAAACAAACTTAAAGCTGAATAATAAAAAAAAATCAGTAAAGGATAACTATACAATACTATAAAGAAGTTGAGAACATGTGTGCTACCAATATTATTTCACATCACTTAAACTCTCTGTAATAAGTTTACTTTTAAGTTTCGTTTCTCACTTATAGAATCTGAATGAATAAAAAGTAATTCTCTGAAAATGTAAATCAATCCTAGTGCTTCGACAAAAAATAATGTTATTCATGGTTTATTTTAAAGTAATAATGTATTATACTAGTGCCAGAGTAAGCAGACAAAAACTAAATGATTTATTTATCATCGCGTATTATAACTTATTCTTTTAAATCTTGAAATATTTCTATTGCAACGATAAGAAGAACGTACTTCAGTAACATGTCTCAATTTGTTTTGTCCAGCATGGATCTTTGATGGTAGAGAGATGAATAGCTTTACTTTCACCATTACACGAACCGTTCTTTCTATTCACATATTCGTCTTTAGAGAAAACTCAAGTCATTTTTAAGCAATCAAATGAGAAAATGAATCTTCATCAGAAAATTATTATTGTTATGTATATGTAAAAAATTGACAATGTAGAAGACACATTGAGAGATGAGAGATTTTTTCCAAATACAAGAATTCATACATGTATATCAATGGAGCATTTATTTCCTTTATGTACAAACTTTGCTCTGTGACATAGATACAAAAAATAAAGGTATTATTTAATAACTTTTCCTGATAAAAGTGATATTTCATGGGATCAAACTATATATTCACACTGCATATTACTTGGTTATGTCAACTTACATTTTATGTACATTTGCTCTACACAAAAACATGTTTTTTTTTTTTGTCGAAAACATTAGTACTAAAAAGACAGAAATTTGAGCATCGAAAACTACTAATCAATTAATTTGCTATATTGTGGTGAAATAATTGATTGTTCGATAAAGATATCTAACAAAAACGTGATGCTACTAAGTCCTTCAAAAATATGTTTCTTTTACAAAACATTTGAAATATTTTTGTATTCATAAGATACAAGATGTGCACATTAAACTCTAAATCTTAGATCATCTTGTCGGATAATTACTTGAAAAACCATTAGTAATCTAAATATTCTTATCTAACAAAACATAATGATGAAAAGAATTACCATTCAACAAAGTTTTCAAGGAGTGGAAAACTGCCCATCAGTCCAATACTAACTATTTTTTACTAAAATGGAATTTCGCTTTAACTTAACAATTGATTTCTTATTAGTCAGAAAGAGGTCACGAGTTGTCTTCGAATTTCCTTTCTGCGAAATTCTTAAGAATATGAACAACACGATAATGCTACCCTAAACGTTATTTGGACCATCGTTACTGTACTCTATCCTACTAGACTCTGGATTTGATGAGATTCCAAAGATGTTCACGATGTTATTTATTGGTATGAACTCACTTGAATGAGTAATTTTGTATTATCAAGTACCGATAATATTTCATTTGTTTATTATAAGAAAAACCATTTCATGAATTGAGTTGTGTTAAACTATTGTTGACGTCAGAAATCAAAATGGAAAACTCTTGGACGAATACCTCGAGAACGATGTCGAGGGCATCGATCAGTATAAGATTTATTAGACTCGAAGAGTTCTTTTATGGGTAGTTTTGGGCTGATATTTTTTTCGTTGCCTTTTTTCATCAATTTTCAGAGGAATCTCAACGTCAACTGTACCAAAATGTAGCCCCAAGCATCCTCCGTTCGTACTAAGTTTTCCGAAAATTTTTATTATCTTTTCAAGCTTTTCCTTCAATGCGGTTCTTAAAGAACATGATCATTTTTATAGGAATATATGGTGTTTGGGGCTACACTTTGGTACAATTGGTGTTAAAACTCCTCTGAAAAGTGATGAAAAATGGTAACGAAAAAAATATCAGCCCAACAGTGCCCATGAAAGAACTCTCCGAACCTAATGAATCTCATATCGATCGATGTCCCCGACATGGGTCTTTTCATGGTGATACATGTCGTAGTCCCTCTTCAGGAACATCAGAAAAACTGATTTTCGAATTTTCAACTTGAAACTTTAAATATAAATAGACCTCATTGAGAATTTCAGGCTTCTTAATGTACTTCTATTCTGAAATCAGAATGGTGAAATCTTCTGGTTTATCTGAGTGACGTAAAACACACTTTATTACCATAGTTAAATCTGTGAATACGAACAACCACAAGATCTGAAGTATTCACAAAAATCAGCTCTCGCTGAAATCTGTTTCTATGTAAAGCTTTAGATCGAAATTCGAAAATCAATTTTTCTGGTATTTTTGAGAAGACCACGACATTTACTTAAAAACACTGTAAAAGGGCAGTATCCCAGTGGCGATAAGATAAGAGCGTGAACTTCCTTCAGGATATTCATAGCTCATTATGTTTTTTCTGGCTTACTTAAAACAAATAGATAAAGTTTTCTCTTTTAAAATATTCTCAAAATTTACATGCATCAATAGAAATTTCCAATTCGTAATTGCATGAGTAACGTCTATTTAAATCCTACTAATCTTGTTTTAACAGTTCGTGGAAGTTTGAGCACTTAATAGTTAACTCCGCTTACATTGTACTGAATAAAAAAAAAAAAACTGTCTTTCAATGGGTGAGGAAAAAGAAAATATCTTCACATCAAGAGATTTATTCTCAAAAAAATCCTATCTTTCATTTGACTTACCGTGTTAAATATATTATTGTTATTATTTCAAGCTGCTGAAACCAAGAAAAACGCAAACAAAGTCAAATAAGTATTGTTAATTTAACGCCGACAGTCGGAAGAAAAAAAGAAATTACATCACATATTTTAGTCAGACAAAACTTTTTTCATTTTTTTCTTTTTCTTTTATTGACATTCCATCGTCACATCTAATCGAAAAGAAGGAAAGAAAAACAATACTTTTTTCTTCACAATTTGTGTGTAAAAGAGTTCGTTTTTATGATGTCTTTATCATCATCAAAACTACTTGCACTTCTGATGATTGTAAGAGTGTGGGAATTTTGAAATGTGAAGGTTGTTCACAAATATTTTGTCGAAAACATGTTAATGAACATCGAGATCTTCTTAGTCATCAATTGGATGAAATTGTTCTTGAACATGATACTCTACAACAAATGATTTTGGACGAGAAAAACAAAGAAAACAATAATCATCCTCTTCTCAAACAAATTGACAAATGGGAACAAGAATCTATCAAAAAAATTCAACAAACAGCAAATGAAGCACGACAACAAATTGAAAAATTAATTGGTTCACAAAAAGGTGAATACGATGGATTTCATGAATTTTCATTTGTTAATATTGTTTTTTTATTTTAGAAATGATATCGAAAGAATTGCATGATCTGGCTGAACAATTACGAAAAGCTAGNTCGTTGAATTTTTTTTGTTAATAATCGCATGGATAATTGATTAGAATCCATGAGTGAAATGCATCAAAATTAAAGTTACTCCTTATGAGAAATTCATCGAATAACTATAATATTTTCATTTGTATCGTATATGAAAATAAATGAAAAAATTCCAATTAATTTTAGATTACTTGTATCTCTCTGTCTATAAGAGTTGGAAAGCTGAAATTCAAGTATACAGATATCTCGTCTATATAGTGAAAATATCAACCTATTCTACTGAAGAAACATACAAGAAAAGAATATTACTGGAAGAAGATCAGAACTTATTGCACACTCTTTATATACACTTACATTTTATGCACATTTTCTTCAAACAAAAAACAAGGACTTTTCGTAACAACACAAAAGTATAGTTGTCTAACTTGAAGCTGAACTTTTCTCTCCTTGAGAATCGGACACCTCTGATTGATTAAGGTGTTACAGGTTTTGTTTCAATCAAATAATGGAATACTTCTCGTCTAAAGATAAAGGTTAGGACATGCGAGGGATTCATGTTTACTGATATTCATATTTTAGTATAAGAAACATAAAGAAATAATGTGCAGCTGATCTATATATTAAGATCAATATTTTGAGGACCGCAAGACTTACGTCGCATTAATTGGAGAGAGAATCCGACTTACAATATATAGAATGATACCATGCTTAAAAAAATTAATAATTGTTCTGAAAATAGTAACTATTTCTTTAGAATAAATATCTAACAAAAGAGCAATTCTCATAACTCCTTCGACGGTATATATCTTTTACAAAACATTTGAAATATTTTTGTGATCGTAAGATATAAGATGTGCACATTGAACTTTAAATGTTAGATAATCTAATCGGAGCATTACTTGAAATACATAATTATTAATCGAAATGTTCTTATCAAACAAAACAATATGATCAAAAAAAAAGAAAAGCCACCCAACAAAGTTTTCTATGTTTCCTTATTTTAGAAACCTTACTCTTATAGTTCAACTAGAAAATCTTCCTGTAGTAGACATTAGATAGAAAACTCAATTGGCTATTAGAAATCACTATTCTGGATTCGTACTAATTGCTTAACATTTCAGAGAAAGTACGTTGTCGTTAAACTTTTCTTTCACTACTTGACATATAACGTAGGAAGAATCAATCAAAATCGTAATTTTTATACATGAGATAGGATTTAAAAGATATTTATTTTGTTAAGGGAAATTATTTAATAAATTAAGTTGTTCTAAACTGAATCTTTACATTTGATTATCAGTATTTAATTGTTCGATTCAGTCAGAAAAGTAAGAAATGCATTGATTTATTTCCATTTTCACTCTTTGTCATCCATTGTCTTAACTGAACAGTAAAAACATATTAGCACTAGCACTGTCTATAATCAGAAAAAAACGAAAAGATAAAAGTATTGTCATAAATATTTCACAAAAAAAAAATGTCTTGTTTTCCCAAGAGAAAATTGTTTCTCTACTAACTGTGGATATATATGTAAGAAAGAATTTGATTTTGTTTGAGAATTAGAGGTAAATATTTTCAATTGAATCTCATGCTTTTTGTAAATCAACTATCGTGAACTAATTATTCAACAGATCATTCGTTTCTTTCTGGATTAGTAAAATCTTAGAGACAAAGTTTCTTCACTGAGAAGAGTTTTGTTCAAATTTATATATGTTAATAGAAGTGTCCAATTCTTAATAGCACAAATAATATCTACATAAGTCCTACTAACGTTGTTCTAACAGTTCATGGAAGTTTAAACACATATTTATCATAGTGAACACCCATTACATTGCACTGAGTAAAAAATCGTCTTTCAATTTGTGAAGAAAAAAAAAAAATATTTGTCCCACATTGAAAAACTCATTCCTAGAAAATTCTATCTTTCATCTGACTATCTATTTTAATCATGGCATTGTTATTGTTTGAAGTTGACTTCAACAAAGGAAAAAACCAAGAATATCCAAGAAGCAATTTTAATTGAAATACCGTAATCGGAAGAAAAAAAATAAATTACATCACATATTTTAGTCAGACGGAAATTTTTTCATTTTTTTTTATTGACATTCCATCGTCACATCTAATTGAAAAGAAGGAAAGAAGAACTAATACTTTTTTCTTCTACTTTTCTTCACAATTTGTGTGTAAAAGAGTTCGTTTTTTATGACGTCTTCATCATCATCAAAAACTCCTTGCACTTCTGATGAGTGTAAGAGTGTGGGCATTTTCAAATGTGAAGTTTGTTCACAAATATTTTGTCGAAAACATGTTAATGAACATCGAAATCTTCTTAGTCATCAATTAGATGAAATTGTTCTTGAACATGATATTCTACATCAAATGATTCTGGAAGAGAAAAACAAAGAAAAGAATTATGATCCTCTTCTCAAGGAAGTCGATAAATGGGAACGAGACTCGATCAGAAAAATTCAACAAACAGCAAATGAAGCACGACAACAAGTTAAAATATTATTTGGTTCACAAAACGGTTAAAATAGGTGATTTAATGAATTTGTTAATATTGCCTTTATTTTTAGACAGGATATCGAAAGGACTGCATGATCTCAGTGAACAATTACGAAAAACTCGAATAGATGATAATTTTGTTGAAATTGATCTTCATAAATGGACAAACATGTTAGAAAAACTTCAACGTGATGTTATTAATGCTACTCCTTTGACGACAATTAGTGAAGATCCAACAAAATTAGTTGTGGCTAAAATATTTGTTTCTTCAACTATGCAACAACATTTAGAACAAGATGAACGATTTGAGAAATTCTTTGGTGATATATTTATCGCCGAGAATGGTCATTTGGCATATCATTGTGGACTAAAGAGAAGTTATGCATTTGTGCGTGGAATGCAGGAATATTCATCGGGCAAGTATAAAATTCGATTTATTATGAAGAAGGAAAATCCGATACTTGTTATGTCGTTTAATATTATCTCAAAATCTAGGTCTATACCCACAACCCAATCTTATCTAGAAAAATCTGGTTACGGTTGGTTCAGCGATGACTGCATTTGTTGTTGCAATGGTGTGTCGCTATCGGATAAAAATTTTTATGATATGCAAGGTCAAACGACAATTGAAATCGAACTTTTGATTGACTGTGATAATCAAAAAATAAGTTATTTCAATGAACGAACGAAAAATAGACGAGAACTGAATGTTGATATTAAAAAATGTCCATTTCCTTGGCAATTACTTTTTTATTTATATGATGTCGAAGATTCTGTTCGACTTTTATCTTTAACACGACTACGTTGAATGTCAATCCTGAAATAAATCTTCATTTTTAAAGAAACTGATTGTTTGTGCAAGAATATGGATCTCATGACATTTGATCAAAGATACGCATAATCGTGTACAACTGTTAACTTTAGTAGCGAAAGTAACTAACGGGAAATGATGTCTGCCGTTGGTGCTGATGCTAAATTCACAAGGAGGTATCGATTAGACTAGTAAAGCCTGAAAGTTGTTCGTGCTTTTGGGTCTCTGAAGTCACGTCGTGACCATTTTACTGAATTTTCGATCAAGCTTAAGATGCTTGCGGAAGAATTCAATAACGAAATTTCGATGTAAAATTCTGTCGATTGATAGATCTGACAGTTCTAGGAGTATCCTGGAAGCTTCAGCCGAAAAGACTTTCTTTGTCGAGATATTGAATTTCCAAAAAAATGATACCTTGCTACAGATATGCTGCAAAAATCAAGTTTACTTCAAAGTTTAATATCTCAAGAGAGAAACATTCTTTTCGGATGAACCGTTGATGACATTTCTAGAATCATTACATCTATCTATGGATAAAATTTCAGGTTGAAATTCCATAATTTGATTTTTTGGTATGCACCTAAAGCTAAACATGAAATTCTGTAAAACGGTCACAATTCGATTGCAGAATTCCATGAATATGAACAATTTTGGGATATTTTTATTCTCATCGAGATGCCCTTGTGAACATCCCATATACGCTAAAACTAACCAACAAAGGAAAACTGCTTGAAAATTTTTCATGTAGTTGCACATAGCAGGCAATTTTACCTAAAAAGTATATGAGCTCTTCAAAAAAGTGATAAGCTGAATGCTTTAGATCATTATGTGACGTACGTGAAAGTAGGATTCAGCTGAACTTTTACATACTTGTCTTGAAAAAGTTAAGAAATACTATTACTCTGACGTGAAAATTTTTTTTTTACTGGTCATCTACTAAATACAATGCGAAGATGGATTTTGAAATAGACAACATGTAAAAACTCAACCGAAAAGGCAACTAGAAAACCAATCTGTCAGATACCAGTTGCAAGTCTGATCGATATTTCTCTCCTTAAGTACAGGAAGTATGATTAACCTCTTGATATAATCAACGCATATTGTAACGTCGAGAGAAATTTTCTCCATCCGGCCATATCGATCTTGCTAACAGTTTCAGTAATTATTGGCGTTTGTTATGGAAATCACAACAAACAAAAGATGGCACTAGACTATAGTTAACATAGATTGAGTATTTATGAGAAGTTTCTTCTTATTGAACATTTATATTGTCACAGAATTGAGAAAAACATTGGTCGACTCACTAAGCAAAACTAAACTCTTCAAATAACTTTTTTCAGTGTTCGAAGGTTTGTTTGTAATTGTGAATGTTCAATATTTATTGTATCATAGTTTTAAGTAATTAAAGTTCTACATTGAATTTTCTTTCGTATATGATGAGTGAAATTGCTAAAAGTTTCAGACGATGATTAACGTATATTGTTTTTCAATGAATTGTGACAAAGAATTATTCTATCTTTTCAAATAGAGTAATTTTATTAGCAAAAAAAAATATATTTCCGTTATTTAGTAATAAATGTTGGAAGCATAAATAAAAATATTGTTTTTTTTTTATTGATTCTATGACAAGTTTTTCATTAAAAATTCAAAAACAGAGTATGACGCCTGATGCATTAACAAAAACTCATTAAGGAGAAACTTCTTTTTGACATGTTCGTCACTCTGCAAAAACCCAAGCATCTCTTGACAGAATTCAACATTCATGGTAAACCATGTTTGACTGAGTTAAGTGATTAGAGAAATTGTTAACGTTATATTGCATTTGTTTCTTTAAAAATAATTAAAACATTATTTATATTTTAATTGCTAGTAATGAACGAAGATAACATCTATTATTTACCTTATTAAGTTATGTTCTCGAGACAGTATACATAGAATTTAATATCTACATATATGATCGACTAGAAATCCATTGTCGGCAATATAATATTTCTTCAAGAGTTCCTTTCATATTGCTTATAAAAGTAATATTCTAACTTGCAAGAAAAATATGAATTATACTCTGTGACATTCTTTTGTTTGACACGCAATTTTTTCTCATATACTTCTTGATATAATAAGAAACTTATTCAACACAATATTAGATATTATGTATGATTAATGTGTACATGGCATATATTTTGTAATAACAATAAATATTTACTTTATTCTTTCTTATCAGTCCAAAAATAGTCCTTTTGATTATGTAATTTACTTAAATCAATAAATTTGTAAAATTTAATTCAATTAATACGATCAATAATTCTATCATAATTTATACAAATCGACTGGAAATTATCATTCTAAAAGTTCTAACATTGACAAACGCTACTAAAGAAATAGGAAAAAAAGCGGAAGTAGGAGAATATTTGTGCCTGACCGAGCAGAAAAGAAAAGATCACAAGCAAAAGAGAAAAGAAGGAAAAAAACGAGAGTAAAACTAAGAATAGGCTTTACTCATCCATGGTGTCTGAAGAGCTGATTCACCAATGTATCTATGTAAAATAGATATTTTCCTTTTTCTTTCCATAAGATTTTTTACCGAATAGTGTAATAGTGCGAAGATAAAAAAAACAATACAATCTGTAAAAGAAATGAAAGTAAAATTTTTATTATTATAGGTCAAGTGATAATTTCTTATATGTTTTATTTAACTATTATTTATCTTTCCTCATATCTAATCTTATTAACATCTGGAAATGAAACTAACACTATACATGTATTAACAGTGAATATTAAATATGGAAAAAATGAAACATTTATATTATATTATAATTTAACAACAAATTATTCCTATTATCTTACATTTCGTTTATTCGAACATCAACAAATAAAATTTGGTTTATATTCATCAACATATCAATATAAACAAAATTCAATTGAAATTTATAATCAATATGATCTATCAAGAGAATTATTTTATTTATTTATTATTTGTTTTTATTTTATTCTTCCATTAAATGATATTGATATACAATGTAAAGATATACGTTTATTAAAAGATAATAAAATAAACTTTCGTCATCATGAATATCATCCATCATATAAACCATTATTTGTACTATTAATGTATGCATTAAGTATTTTAATGCTTTTACCTGTTATTATTCAACATCGTCGTCGTAAACATGCACAATTAATTGAAAGACAAAAACAATTAAAACGTTTATCTATGAGTATAAGTCCAAATAATCCAAATATTTTATCACAAATTGTAGAAAATGGAAATATTGATTTAACTAAATTACCAATACAAATAAAACGTGCTTCATTATTATCAACAAAAACAATTCTTGATGGTATGGATGATAATGATAATGTTACATTTATAGTACAAAAACGTGATTCATCTCTTCCTACATGTGATGATGAATCTGATGTTATAGCTGATGTTTGTATTGCTCATCTTTTAAATAATACACCATGGAATTCATCTTTAACTCAACAATCAGCTCGAAATAGTTTAAGAAAAAAAAGTTCAACAGAAAGACTTGAAGAACAATGTGTTCCAATGATAACATCATCTTCTGCTAGTGATCATCAACGAACTATTTTAAGATCAAATGCAAGTACAACTCAAACTTCATTCAACATAAATCCGGTTATTATCAAATCAAGTGTATAAAATTAATAATAAATTTCATTAGAATAGTTTTTGTATTTAACAACTTCTTATTGTTGATCTTCTTCGTCTTCTTCTTCATTTTTGTTAATATTATAATGAGACAATGGTGAATCCAGGAATTTTTGAAGGGAGTGACGGATAAGAGAAAAATGAAGTCCAATAGGCGGAAGGGGTGGCGGTTTAGACAACAATGTAAGATATCCATGAAAAATCACTAGGAAACAACGTGAAGTTAAGTCCGAAGAGGGTGGCGATCGCCACCCCGCCACCCCCCCTGGATCCGCCACTGTAATGAGACATGACAATTAAGCTAATTAAATTTTTGAATTTGATATACTTTAATGATTAAAACCAGTCATCTACATTTCTATTTATATCAATAGTTACTATTATTAATTTTATTAAACAACATTGAATTTTATGTTCTTTACCTATCTGTCTACATACATCAACAAAAAGAAAAATCAATGTCATACTCAATTATATTATGTTCATAGAATATATTTGAACAATAATGAGTTAATATGATTTGATTAATATACATAATCATAATGAATTAATTATTATTTAACTTTTCGCGCTACTTTAAACTCGGTTGTTTTTTTTATTCTCAATATTTCAAATAGATATCGCTGGGGAAAAAAATGACTTCCGTTTGCATGTCTATTTTTAATCATTAACGCGTAGCTCGTAAAAAATGGGTCAAAACATTTTGCCTTTCCTTTTTCGACACTCGTGAAGACATTGAAGAGTCTTTCAAAACAAGTTTTTCCTGTTGTGGAGAAATTGAAAAGAGTAACATATTATTCAACAGCAAGTGTCATAAAATCAGAGCAGTTATTAAAGTTATTTTTAAACAACGATTCGGCGGAAATCGAAAATATATCATATGAAATTAGTATCTCATGAAGCTTCATAATTTCACGAAAAAAAACTGGCGAAAAAGTTTTCAAACAAAAATATTGGAAACAAAGTGAAAGATCCATTTTTGCCAAATCTATGACATTGCAAGTTTCTAATTCGAAGCAATCTAAAGATTTTCGTTGTTCGATGTTAGTGTTACTAAATTTTTACATCCGATAGTATACTAATAAATCGTTGATGCAAGACTACTGATTTGAGAAAACATGAATTTCAAAAGTAGTGCATTCAGAATAAAACATGGCCATCAAATGTGAGATTCAACTCTTTGTACGTGGACAAGTTAAAAACAGTTTCTTCTATATCTTGAGAAATGTAATAAAAAGAAGAAAATATTTTGATTCTTTTATTATGTGTCACTCGTTATTAATGTATATCTAGTTTTGAAACGAAAAAAAAACATTTTATTACAATGAATGAAGAAATCAGATGATTACATCTATTCATTTCTATAAAAAGACATTATAGAGGAAGTATTTTTCAAGACATTAGTTTCTTTTGTAATAAATTAAAATGCTTGATAATTGAATTTTCTAAGAAGAATAGTTTACTAAATAGATATTCTAACTTTAGAAACAAGTGAATTCAACCTTGACGAACTATTTTGATAGATTTATGTTCTCTTTCACTTGCGTGATAAAAGAAAATAATCTCGATTTTTAATAAAAATAATACCATACGGAAAGAGACTTGGCTATATTATGATACAACTACATTGATTTTCTTTTATAACATTCTTTTTTGGTTTTAAATTTCTGATGTATTCCATAGGTTTTGGTAAAATTTAGATTTAAAATTTTTTTTTTTTTATAAAATTTGAACGAATAGCAAGAAAATTTATCTTATTCATGCTTCTTTCACAAATTTCATCATCTCTTATAATCATATTAACTATAGCCATAGGCTACATATTATAATTCATGCATATCAACATATATTATTAAAATCTTCAGGTTCTAATCAAATTAATTTCATCATATATCACATAATTATATCGTAGAACTTCTATTGAAAACTTTTTATTTTAACAACTTCTTCCGGAAGTCGTAAGTGAGTGTCATGTCTTGAGTTTAATTTCATAATTAAACTTCCATATTAAAATGAATTGAAAATTTAATTAAATTTTTATCGATAGCAAAAGAATTTGCGGTTCAAAACTAAGCATAGAGATCTTCATCTATTTATCACCTTGTAGATCAGAAGCTACTCCATAATTTATATTATTAATTGTTTTCAATAAGACACCTCACTTTTCGTTTTTCATAAGTGTGTTATTGTAACGAATTTATTTCTATATTGATATTACATTCAATAAAAAGAGAATATTTGTAAATAGATTATATAAAAACAAGACCACTGTCATACGGTTGACATACAAATATATATATAACTGACTAACGTCTTCAATATAAACAAAACAAACGAAAAGAAAATAAATAAAAAAATATCACACAGTAAAGAAATTGCAAGTTGTTGTATTCATGTTTTGTTTTTGAGTATATAAATATTCATTTAATTTTCAGTATCAGTTGTATTTCTTGGATTACAACAGATAAAAAAACGATGAAAATGAAAACGTTCTTTTTTATTCGTTGAATTTGATGATAAAAATTCTGTACGTTTAGATTTCTTTTTCTTTTTTGTGTGATCAATTTGTTGATTATTAGCATTACGTAATTTTTCACTTAATTTATGATCAATAGTTGGTGGAACATGATAATTAAAAGCAAAATTATTTATTATTGGTAGATGAGATTCAAGCTAGAAAAAAAAATTTTTTTTTTTTTTTATTTTTTTGATATAAAAATGAAAGAAAAATACATACTAATTTTGGATGATGTTGACGAACAAGGTCAGAAGCAATTTGTTCAAAAAATTCTTGAATATTTTCACCTGTTTTACAGCTTGTTTCAAAATATGTCAAACTATTTCGTAGAGCAAACTGTAAAATAGTAACATTTTGTTGTTGTAAATCTTTATAAGTATAAGAAAAAATTTATTACTCGTTGACCTAATTCTTCATCAACTTTTCGATCTTCAATTAAATCAATTTTATTGGCTACTAAATATCGACGTTCCATATCTAATCCAGTCTAGAATCATAAAAAGTTTAAATTAATTTTTTATTCATAAATTTTCTTTCGACAAACTTGTTCAATTAATTGACTAAAATGTTCAATTAGACGAAATGATTCCATATTTGTAACATCATATACAAGAACAAATGCTTTTGTTGATGCATAATAACCTCGGCCAATAGTTCGAAAATTTCTTTGACCTGCCGTATCCCTAAATATACAAAATATTCATACAAACAAATCTGTCTTACATCTAGATTACATTTTTGGTTAAAAATGTGAAAAGGTAAAGGTTCATTACACACATGATTATTAAAGATCAGAAATATTAAGGCGCAGATAGCTGACGAACGAAAAAAAAAAAGAAGAGGCCAGAGTGTAGCAGTCGTTCAGAAATGAATCATGCTTGCCGTGTTAGGCCGTGAACTGCCCGGGCCACATCTTCATTAGAGATTACTAGGTTTCATTGTGAACAATGATATCTTCTACTAGAGTCTTTACTTTTCTACGATTGTATGACTTCCTAACAAATTATTTTCAAGTGTATCATGTGAAACGTTTGATTATAAACAGATAAAAGATTTACTATAATAGATGGTTGACATGCGATATATTTTACGATCATTTACGAGTTATCAATCATATAATAGACTGCTGTTTACAGTCGTAAACACTCGATCTAGGTAACAGATACATTCTTTTAGGAAAATGAACATGTACATATTGATTCGTTATGGTAATTTTGCATTGAATTACGTGTTGTATTGATTAGCTAGAAAACTGAAGTATTCAAGAAGAAAATCAGATAAGATTTTAATTAGTTGTAGCGTGACTAAGATTTTGATAGCGATATGCTCAAATGGCCGGGCTCTGTCTAATGAAAAAATTTAGCTGGGATGGATTCAATCAATGAGGACAGGAGCTCAGCAGCCTTTCCCCTAGACTAAGCAGCTAGGCAGTAGAGAACTATATGCTTTACTTCAAAATAATGAACGAAAAAAAAAACGATATCATTTACCATATAACAATGATCTATAATACTTTATGCTCTCTAGCCTTCATTCATAGATTTGTAACTAATGAATCTTAAGCACTTTTATTATACATCACTGATGCGACCTTATCACTGTCTTTATTGAAATGATTTATTTTTCGCATTCACTTATGACGAACGTATTCTCGATGTTCTATGTTATGCATATGAGACAAAATATCTCAAGAGTACTATTAAATCCTTGAATGGTTATTTGTTGCTCGAGCAACCGCTTCGAGCGGTTCAAACTTTATCGTTCTAACCGATTTGTCTCATATGTATGCATATTCGGTTGTATCTTAAATTAGTCATCAAATCAAAGTTCACTGCATTCATAGCGGTTATCAATATGGAAGATATCATAACTCATCCTCTATGTTTTGTTTTACTCTCATTTTATCTTTATTTGAAGATGCTAATTCTAGTGTTGTATATATCACCCTAGTATATGCACTTATTATTAAGTACAGTAGTTTTTCTTTTAGGATCATTGATGTCAGAGAGTGAAACATAGCAAATAAATCTACAATGATCTATTTGATCTTTTATTACCATAATCTAATGACAAACATGCAATATTATCTTTTAATAAAGCGAATAGTATATCTTTCAAGATTTTTTTTCTATTATAGAATTTAGTAAATACAATATGATCTTACCATATTTGTAAATTAATCTTAGATTGTTCAACAGGAATAATTTTATTAACAAAATCAACACCTACAAAAAAGAACACAAATTCTAATGAATTTTTTATTGAAAGAAAAAATTCCACATATGCTTACCAATAGTAGCACCAATATCTGTTCGAAAATCTCTACCAGCAATAAAACGTTGTAATGATGTCTTGCCTACAAGTGTATCACCAAGTAGTAGTACTTTATACTTGACATCAAATAAATTCTTATTATCTCCATTCGACATTGATCTTTGCTGATCAAGGTTATCACTGTTGTAAAAACGTTGTCGTTTACTTTTGAAACGAAAAATAAAACAAACAATATAGATTAAATACGATTTAATAGTTTCATTAATTTAAAGTCATTGATTATGAAGAGAAAACCGAATTCGTCAAGGATTATTTATGTATTATTCATACGATTGTCATAAAACAACAAAAGAAAAAAAACTATATATAAATATATCTTTTTACTTTTTTATTATCTAATTTTCAAGCGCGTTTCTTTTTTTATCTGACTCATCAATTATTTTATTTCAAAAACCTGTCCTTACATATCCAATATTATGATATAGCATTATATTTGATTATTCTTGACGATACGATTAATAATCATTATTTATAAAGTGACTATTTTTTTTTTCTGCATAAAGTCATTAGAGAATAAACAGTAACATCATCATAGCGCGTATACACTGATATTTGACGAAAAATATAGACAAATATATTATCTTATCTTTGTTATGATGAATATCTGTATATAATGTTTGATCATTGAGGAGTAGAGGAAAAAAACGGCAACAATCATACAGTAAAGTCTAGACTATGATTTCGTACATACTTTGTTTGACTTAGTGGTGCCATTTAAATTTGATAAATTTGTTAGCAAAAATGAATCATATTTCTCCGATGATGTGATCTTTTTTCTTTTTTTGATGATACAAATTGGATCGAATGAAATGAGATCTGAATCTAAAATGTAATAGTGTTGCCTATCGTATTCTGTTTGTTTCACTCAATTACTTGTATGAATGGCTGATTCAAGGTGAATTAGAAAATGTCATTTTAGACAACATTTCTATCGGCACACACACATACATACATATACGTATATACATACTTCTACACCTTGTTTGATTTTTACAGCTACGTTCTTTCTTTTCTTTTGCTTTTTTTTTATTCTCTTATCGTTCTTTAACTGTATGTAAGTGTATGCGTGGGTATTCAAAAGAGAAGAGCACGCGTGTATGTTATTCAGTCACTTGAAGTGCTGCATACAATTCTCTTGGTGACGGATAACATTCCACCTTTCGCCTCCGCTTTCGTCGTCTCTCGTTTGCATACATGCATACATAACTTTGTCATATAATAGAAGAAAAAAACCATTACTTAGTTGTATTAATTACTACCTCGGGACGATAATATTGGATTGAAAAAAAAAGCAATATCAATGTGTTCTGTTTGTATTTAATACCAATCCTTACGTCATTGTTTCATCATTGTGTTCGATGTTTGACCATATTAAAATAGGTGCCAGAATAGTCTATAGTATATTGATTGGCGGCGTTTTTTGCTCTTCATTCCAATTAATATTAAAGAATAACGTTATATTAGTAAGAACAGTATTATTTCTTTTTTTCTCTCTTTGCTCGATTTTAATGATAATGCGCTTACGTTTGAAATAAGATCCAAAATCAAGAAAAGAAAGAATAAATGAGTTGAAATGTTTGGCCAATTCACTTTTACTTTTCTTATCTTGTCTACCGACAAATCAATTATTTTTATGTAGGCAATAGAAGAAAGAAAAAAGTGCACAAATATATACCCCTATGTTCATCATAAGGAATCGATCAATATTTATATTGATAAGACTTCTATAGCCTCGAGAGACAAATTGTGAAACGAAAGAAAACAAATGTGGTAATGGATTCCTGATTAACAGTTTATAGATATATATATAGTTTATATATTAATAATAACATATTATTGATTATGTAAAATATTCAATGTATTGACAATTTATTTGTATCAAAACTGTAAACGATAATGAAATGAGTATATTCATCGTTAATAATATCTTACAGTTGTTTATTTTATCAATGTAGAAGTTATATAAAATACATTTTACATCAGTAAACTTTCAAGTTGGGTCTATATTGAAATTATTCTGAATTAATGCACCAATAATTTTATGTGTTCACAGAGAGAGATGTTTGATTCGTTCGTATGAATGAATATTTCGTATACTCGAATGGTTCAAATTATTTTCATTGAACTAAATACAATTGATGTAAGTTTAATTATGAGAGTTTGGAGAGTTTCACGCCGAGATATTTCTTTGTTGATCAATAATTTGCTACTCTTATTACAAATATTAAGTTGAACTCTTTGAATTTCAATGCTATTTGTATGATTGATTTTTACAAATAACATTGGAATTGATGCTACTCACTACAATATTTTGACTGTTTTTTTTTCTGCTAAAAAGAATATGTTGTTATCAACAATTAATATAGATATCTTTTTTAGATTATGATTTTGTACAAAATTTTTCGAAACAAACAAAAAATATATTCTTTATTTAGTGACAAGTTTATATTTATTGATCGATTTCCAAAAAAAAAAATCAGCTTCATGTATGTCTATGGTCGTGTATTAATCATCGATCAATTGTTCAACATGCAAGAGTTCTAGATTCGTTATCGTTTTTATTTCATATTTGATATTGTCTATCATAATTATTCGTATCTGAATCTAAGTTTAGGAGTATCCAATGTTGATGTAAATACTGAAATACTTACACAGAGTCCACTGTGCTATTGACTACAGTGACATCCACGTTCGCTGCAACATTGAGACATCAGTTCTATCAAAATATGCTCTTTTTGTACTGGTGTGTCTCAATGCTTCAGCTAACATCGATTCCAATATGCACTAATTAAGCTGACTTGATGACATGAATGGTTAGTAAGTTGTAACTGCAAATTCCTATCTGAAAATGGAACGTCTTCCAGTTTCCGATCGTGGTTATATTCAGATGAGAGGTCGTTGTAAGTAGTATAAAAGTCTAACGAGGAAACATATCCAACTGATTCCGAGCTTTCGGCTTCATCTTTTGGCTACAGGTAGGCCTCAGCGAGACTAAGAAAACCCTAGAAGCATTCGTTCCCATAGCGTATTAGTGAAGAGTTATGGCCGTTTTACTGGATCTTTTACTCGGGACAGGATATTTCCAAAAACCTTAAAACAAAGAATTTTGACGTGAAATTTTGCCTATAGATAGATCTATTAGTTATTAGAAAGTCCTGAAAGTTTCAAAGAAAATGAACATGTCTTTCTTGAAATATTTAATTTCCAATGAACTTGGCAATTTGGTCCTCCTGTAATAAGAGGCTGTTTGTTTTAAAAAATGAATATCTCGAGAAAGGCACGTTCATTTTCTTT
>CAJNSZ010000147.1:13616-26300 GCA_905329745.1 Rotaria sp. Silwood2 | reverse complement strand
AACTTTTCTAGGGTTTTCTTAGTCTCACTGAGGCCTACCTGTAGCCAAAAGATGAAGTCGAAAGCTCGGAATCAGTTGGATATGTTCCCTCGTAAGAGGGTTCGGTTGTCTAAACCTTTACTCTCGAGATATCGAATTTTTAAGACAACTTTTAATAGAAAGCTTTGATCTCCGTTAGGTCAATTTGAAGCTTTCCACAAATGAAAATCTCACTGATTTAACTCTTTAGTATAGTAAAATATTTGTATAAGGATTGACAAAGAATAATTTGTGATGTAAACTTCGATGAAGTTATTTTATTATATAAAAGAAAAATAATTCTTATTTATTTATTCGATGATTAAGATTGAATTGTTTTTTATCATAAGAAATGAATACTAATTCAAAACAAGAATGATTATCTTTAACTATATGTTTCGTGTAAAGAAAATATTCTGTAACGTTAGAACTACACATAGAATAATTCGTAATTGACTTTTTTTGTGTTTGATATTTATGTATCAAATGATTTATTTTTCCTTTTATCTTTTTTAATATCAATTTTTTAAATAAAATAATAATAATTCACAATATTATATTTGAGTATTCATTAATTAAATATTATCTTATTCAATAGTATGATTTTCATTACTTGTATAAAATCGATCAGATTTCATTCAATTGTTGTTTTAGTAAATAATAATGGAAAATTTTGAAAGTCAGATCTGTTTAATAGCTATCAACGTTAAAAGTTCTTTTGAAAATAACTGAAACTACTAATAGATAGAAAACCTTAATGGGTAATAGACTATACTATAGAAGACACTATTTGACTTTGACTTCTTTTATTTTTTATTGATAAATAATTTCATCTCATTTCATGAACTCCGCAATAAATAATTACTTGAACAAATTCAATCGAAAAGATATAACAAAACTTTTCTAATTTCATATATATAGAATATGTTCAATTACTTCTTATTTATACTGCATATCCGAACAGTAAATGTTGATGGTACATACATCTAAAATAATCGAATACAATCAATAATTTACTTTGACAATTCTCTATCGTGTCGCTGTTATTTCTTTCACTAATTTAGAGAGTAATTTTCAATCGAAAATGTCATGTCAATGTGATGCATATGATAAAATCGAGTGAAACTTGTTTCATTCTTTCTGATCTAGCAACAGCAATCAAAACATGTATTTCGAACAATTCACTCTAAATCAATTATAGCATACTTGAATTTCATTGGTATTCGAGCATATGAAGCGATAGACAGTTGTCTTAAATAATAGAATATCAATTGAAATTAAATTTAAAAGTTTGCAAATATAATTCTGTGTCATCGTTTCTAGTGTTTGCAAAGCTCGATTATTTGTAGATAGATGATAATAAGATGTAAATTGTTTCATATTCTCTTATGCTTGACAATATATTTTTTTAAATCAATCTATTGTTTTGTTATTCATTGTATTATTTTTGTTTTTACATTGATTTCATAAATATTTATAATTATATTTATTATTATTGTTTGAATTGATTCAAAATTTTATTCAATATTAATCTTCATTAATAGATTAATCAAATATTATTAAAATATTGAATCACTTTCTAGAAACAATTTAGTTTGTTTTTCATAATCTTATTGTGAAACGAACGACAAATGATTATTCATGAAAAATAGATTCTATTTGAAAAAGAATTGTTTATCAAAATTGCTTATTTTACCAAGATATCTAAACTATTTTTATTCTTGTATCAATTTATTTGCATCTAAAGAATATAATTATTCTATAACAGGTAACTTTTAAATCAATGTTTTGATGCCATCAGAAAAATTAATTTTCGAATCTTGAAATCTTCTGCAGAAAAACTCGCATTACGATTATTCTTTCTATGCAAAATTCTTCTTATGATAAATTCTAAACTCATTGAGAGCATAGATTTCTAACAGCGTTAAACACGATCAGCTTTCGATCATTTTAACTGAACGCAAAAAGTTGCGATGCGTATAGGAAAGTTTTTTTTTTTCTTATTTCTCTCGAAGTTAATTCTTACACAACAACAGTGCAGAATCGTCTCGTCCCCTCCGACATAGTACGTCCTGTCAATCTCAAACTTTTTCTTTACAGATATTATGAAACATTTCACAAAAAAGCTCTAAGAATAAAAACACGTCTTTTTGGAAGTACGCTCAGTATTTTGATCTTTTTTTACTCAAATGGAAGGAGATAAAAAGAAACCAAAAGTAGACACCCCAAACAGTGTTTAGGATCTGTAAGAACAGTCCAGCTCTATCAGACTTATTGTGACTGAGAAAGCAAGACGAATTTGAGCCTTTTCGACCCAAATGTTTCCTAAAGAAGATATATGAGGATTCGAAGTCTATGACAACTTTTACTCTACTACACATCGAGATCTATCTACCGTCGAAGTTTCAAATATTTTTGATGAGTTCTTCTTAAGACATCCTGGAAATAGGGCAATCTCCTCCTTTAAAGAAGAATAGCTTATTGTAAAATTTTCAGATATTTTGATTTACTCCTAATCTTACAATAAGAACATTGAATCTAACTGTTTCGATGAGCAATGTTAAACGACGTACTATTACCATAATTGTATCTTAGGATCGAAACTGAACAAACTATTCTCGTTAAAACCTGTCTCTATGCAAATTTTTAAGTTGAAATTCGAAAATCACAGAAATCTTGTAAAATGTACCGTAAAAGTACAGTATCTCCATAGTAGAGCACTACCACTTTCGAGTACAGGTGTAAAAAGTAACATATATAGCGATATCCTTGATCATACAGTCAGTACTCTACTACGCAGCAATAAGTTACGGATACAGTAATCATAGCTCATTTGAATCTACATGATACACATAGTTTCGAGTGAAAAGTAATTTATCAGTTGGAGAACTTTTCTCGTGATTTATGATCTTTTTTATTTGTTAGAATTAAATATCTTACTTTAATCTTTTAATACTCTATAGCATCGACGAATACATAATATTATGTTAGGAAATAATCTTAGTTCTCCGATTGCATGATATAAATGTTCAATGCTAATTTTTTTTTTTTGTGATCTTAGACAAGAGAATATTTGAATTTCAAACAGATCAGAAGAGACTATGTTACGTTAATTTGATCGTATATAAAAATAGAACAAAAAGAAAAGAAAAGAAAGAAAGAAACGACTATGATTGAGAAAACAAAAATCGTTTATATAATTTGAGATTTCCTGTTTCTAATAAAATATAAAATACTTGACAAGTGACTTCATACTTGTACTAAATTTACATTAATTAGAAATGACTAATCATTCCGCTTGAATCAATATTTAATGATTCTATATTATTATGATTGTTATAAACATGATTTGTCATTTGAATTTTTTTTTGTATAAAAATATTTCTTCGAAATATGTTTTTGATTATTGAATAATGATAGAAGTTTTTTTTTTTTCTTTGCTTCTTTTGTCTATATTATTCTATTTGATAAATGTCACAAAAAAAAAAGAAGGCATAAGCAATAGATGTGAATGAATGAGTGACATGTAGAGACACATCAAAGTCAGTATATTCAATAGAGACATTGTTTCTTTTCGTTCCATCTGTTTATATGGAACATCATCAATGTTGAACAAATTATAAATCGGTCATTGAAATGATGAGAAAAGATATCTAGACATCTGTCAAGTAAAAAAAGCAAAATAAGAGAGACATAAATGTATTCATTCCATCGTTTCTTCTCTAGTTTTCTTCTTCTTTTTTTTTTATTCTTTTCTGTTATTTCAAAAAATTTCCCTAATTAAATTTGTCGAGATGATGAGCGTTGTAGCGACACAAAATCAATTTTCTATATCCTATTGCCATAAGTTTGATCGAAAGACTCTTTTAACGATATTTTGTGATTCTTTTTTTAAGATATTAGAATGCACGAGAAAATGAATGAGAACGATGGAAAATAAGTACAGGTGCTTTCGTTTCATTGAACAAATAGTTAAAGTAAATATATATATATATAGAGAGAGAGGGATAAAAAAAAAAGGTCGATCTTAGTTAGTATTTAAATTAGAAAAAAAAAACAGAATAAGAATGTAACGTTGATCTCTCATCTTTTTTTCTTTCTCAGAAAACAAATAGTCACGATCAATCAAGTATGATTTTCTTTGAACATACAAGCGTTCAGCGAATGTTTGCCTTACTAAAAAAAATAAAAACAATAGTTAACAAAAAAAAAACCGACGACGATCTACACAATTTTCTTACTTGCTTGATTGAACTAGTTACAAATTATATATATATTTTTTTTTCTTTCGATTTTTCTTTTTTCTCTCATTTTTTTTTTTTTTTTTTTTTTCTTTTGATAATTATATTGAAGATAAAAACGCAAAAGCGAAAACCCCCATGATGGACAAATTTTGACCGCTTACTGATCGAATCTAATTTCCTAATTGTTTTAATGCACGCACGCGCGATCGTACAACAAGGAAAACATCTTCTGTTTGTGATCAGTGACTAGAATTGGATAGTAAAATGATGGTTATTAGAATTCGCCGTTCATTAACTTTTCTATTAGAGTAGATTAGAAAACGCCATCATTATTCACACGCGTTCAAGAAGATGATTATCGCATCGATCTTTTACTATGTTGTAGCTTATAACAATGACGACGATGTCTTATGTCAATAATATACTGATGTCGTGAGCTACAAACATTTTTCTTCTCTTTTTTCTTTTTTTTTTTTTTGGTTTAACATATAAATTAATTCTTTTCTTAGTTGTTCATTCTTACTATAGTGGTCGACAATGCAATGATGATTTTCCCTTTTTTTCTCGCCCTCTCTCTCTCTCTCTCTTATTCACTAATCATAGTAGTTTTTTGCCTTTTCTGCCTATCGTATTAAAAAAAATGCAAGTATAGATATCGATGAGGGACATTGGGAGAAAAAAGAAAGGAGATTTTTCTTTTGCCTTTTTGCTACCCTTGCATAGTCTCATTTTCTCTGTTACTATATTTTTGGAATGCATTGTAGCAAGTGTGTATGTGTGTGTCAATACTACAGTCATAGGTCTCATTAAGCGATCTGTTTTTTTCGTCGTTTTTTTTTTCTTTTTTTTTTTGTATAAGTGTGCTTACTCATTCTTCCAGATCATTATTACCCATGCAATACAATCATCAACAACCATTACCATCATCACACCCGTATTTTACTCCTATTCAAACAACATCATCAATGCAATATGCAACTATATATCCAACAACGGCCCCTCCCATTCTTTCTTCATCATCATCAACACAAAATAAAAAACTGCAACATAGTCATTTATCATCACAATTAACACCTATACAACCGTCAAGTTCTTCATATATGTCACCAATAGCTTCACCAACAGCTTATATGTCACGTGGTTCAACACCACCATCATCGGATCTTAAAGATATGGACACAGTTAAATTATTTGTTGGACAAATACCACGACATCTAGAAGAACATGATCTACGACCTATATTTGAAGAGTTTGGACAAATCTATGAATTAACTGTACTAAAAGATCGCTTTACAGGCATGCATCGTGGTAAGTAATTGAAAAAAAAAATTTTTTTTTTTTTTTCATTAACGCCTTTAGGCTAAATACTATACTCGCGCACATATTTCCGGTTCTCATTTCTATCAAAGCGGTAGTTTTTATATGTTCTTTTAATCGTATTCACGTTTGGTATACATTACAAGAAAAAATTAAAAAAAAAAAAATAATCGAAGGTGAATGAATGACTCGAGCCATTGTTCAATCGATTGATCGTATTTGAGATGTAGGTCGCGTGTCAGCGGCCATCTGCCCGAGCGGAACATGAAATAGAATAAAGGAGATGTAGAAGAAGAAATAGAAAAAAAAAAACGAGATTCGACGACTTGTCAAATATGTTCGTTCATGACGGCATTACTTGTTTTCGTTCGTACGGACTAGAAGAAGAAGAGAAAAAAATTGCAATGCCATTGCTTCTCTTCTCGCAGTGGCCGGCGACGTCCAGGGGGCAGAGGCAAATATACGATATTAATAATCATTTTTCTTCCTGTATATAACCGATCGATGATGTTGAACAAGCTTTCGTCTATTTCATTTTTTTTTTCTTTCTCTTTTTTTTTGTTTGACAGATGGTCAACTTTAAAATATAGTTGTTCATTCGATAGAAAACATTTAAATTGAATATCACATTCATTTTTTTTTGTGCTATAAAAGCTTCATCATGTTGGTCGATACATATAGTGGTAAGAAGTTTTATTTTTGTTCCCCGTTCGATAATTCTAATGATTGAGTCAATTTTACTTTTCAAAATAATAACAACACAAAAAAGAGTTTATTCATTCTTATCTTTGTGTTTAAGGATGTGCTTTTCTTACTTATTGCCATCGTGATTCTGCATACAAAGCTCAACAAGCACTACATGAACGACGAACATTGCCTGGCGTAAGTATAGTAGATGTCACTAGTTTTCATGAACAATCATATTAATAGTATTCAGAAAACTTAGTTGGAAATGAAATCCTTCCAGCAAAGTACGACTCCTAATACAAATCAAAGTTCATCGAAAATTACAGACATTTGATTGCAGACTAGGGGAAAGAGAATAAGTCTTTGAAAATATTCCGCGTGTTTTAAAATTTCTAAAGTTCTTTTTGGTGAAAAAAAAAACAAATAATTTTTAATAACAGTACTAAGGTTGAAAAATTGATAAAAAATGATACCTCTAAAACACAGAGTTGTTTCAAGGTTTTTTAGTATTTTCACTGTATCATCAGCATCCCTGAATCTTGTGAAATTTTCGATTTTTGATAGCGAAGTTCCAGTGTTTCATTTATTTTTTTTATGCACCAATTCTCAAAAAAATCATTCGAGCCGCCCTCTCTCTCAAAATTTTCGGTGACTTTCGGATATCCCTAATCGTCATTTTCGGTAAAGAGAACACAACAAAATCTGACAAATGAGAAACCTATTTGTTTCTTATAGTCCTCAATTATATACTTGGCATTTTCTATCTCAGTGATTTGCTACTTATACTACGAAAATCGGTTTTTCGGCGACCTTTTTCGCACGACATAAAATTCAAAGTTGATTTCATTTATATTTTGAAGACGTGCCTTGTGTTTAAGAAAAATAAAAAACACCATCTTTTTTTCAACTCTGCATATTTTTCTATTCAATAATAACATGTCAATAATTTAAGTTGGAAGGATCCATAATCGACAAAGCTAAGCCGAGAAAATTTAGCATGACAATTAATTTATTCATTCACATTCATGCGGTAATATCTCATAGTGATAATAATGGCTTCTCAGTAAACAAGATGATGACATTTATTGCCGAAATTCTATTAGTATCGAGCAAAATATGACATTCGAAATAAAAAAAAATTGAGATAATAATAAACTTAAGAAATTGAAATCATCGATAAAAAGCTTTTTCATTTTTGTAAATCATTTTATAGAAAAATCATAATCAGAAATCTCTCAAAATAAATTGAAGATGTTCCTTTCTCTATTTACAATAGTTGAACATCTGTTCGGCATACAAAATGTAATGTTGACTATAGATTTTATCGTTTTTGATTTGTTCTATTGTCATTCCATTTTGATAATATTCACATTCGAAAAAGCAAAAATGATAAGTATAAAATTGAAAGAAACCTTTGTGGTATTATCAGTCACGCATATTTTCAATTTACATCTCACAAAGAATAAAAAAAAAAAAAAATACTCGAACAGACATTAATCAATAAATGTCATCTCATCTCATTGTTCGTTCATACATATAGATAATCAATCGATGTCGACTTTTATTCAAATATAGTTCTCTGATATACCTGAGGGATTTCTCAATTGACAAAATCCATCGATTTCATTGAGAAATATTCATACGATGAGTATCTTTACTAACTTCTATTCAATTCTCGTTCGTTTAACGTCTGCTTATATGCTTTTATTCTATTTATGTGTATTTCATCTCTTTACTAAAATCTAATGAACGCATGATGCTATTTCCTAGTCATACAATGAACATGCTTTTTCTTTTTTTATAACAGCAGGCGGAAAATGCATTTTTTTTGCTTCGCCTTTTTTTCCATTAACTTATATATATATATTTTTTTCTTCGCATCGTCTTTCTCTCGCCTTTTTTTTGTTCGGAAAATTATTTGTAGTTTGTAGAAAGAGTAGGAGAGAGAGGGAGAGAGAGTGAGTAACTATTGAATCGATCTATTCTTGTTGTGCGTATATGTTGTTTGAGCATGCATTTCAACTCCGACTAGCCGACGCCAGTTGGAAAGCGCGGTGAAAGCGCGCAATGAAAAGAAAATATCGTGACAACAGCACTGACACTTCTCCTTCTACTTCTTCGGAATCTTTAACTACACTTGTAAGTTCTGTATTACAATGCATATTTATATGGAAATTACTATCTTTTCTTTTTTTTTTTTTCATTCATTATACACGCTCGGTCTGAATAATTGTCTTTACGAAAAAAAAAATAGAACTAAAGCTAGCAGTATGCCATCGGGACACGTGTCGATTTTCCTCTTCAATGCTACTTTGAACTTAACCGTCGAGAGAGCATACAATTACTGTCGTTCAAGTGAAAGAAAGACATGCAGATGGTCGAACGGCAACAAACATGTCGTATCCTATATCTATTGTGACAAATGTCAGATGCAAACAGAAACGGAAATCGCCTCTGGCGATTTAGAATGAACGTGTGCATTTTTTTTTCGCTAGTAAAACAATAATGAATAGAAAAAGCGGGAGTGAATGAGTGATAGAGAGAGAGAGAGAGAGGGAAAAGCACTGATGCAAAATACATATCATAGTATTGCGTGCTAAGCAATTAACTTTTGAGCTATGTTGAAAATTTCTCTGGTAAAAACGGAAGTGCTATATTCTATACACTAGATAGTCTTCTCATTCCAATTGCTAATTATGTAGTTCAGGAGAAACAAGCATGCAGGATTAGAGAACGAACGAGAAAAGAAAAAGTAATTACAAATAGAAAAAGGAAAAAAAACTACCCGGAGTAACAATATGAAAAGTATCAAGTTGATATAAGTATTATATAAGTTTTAGTAATAAAATAGAGAAGAACTTCTATTAAGCTTATTTTGTTTTGTTTCATTTTAGATGAGTCGCCCTATTCAAGTCAAACCAGCTGATAGCGAATCGCGAACAGGTAATAATAATACTTATATTTTACTTTCTATTGGTTCTTTTCTTCATCGATCGTTTATTTATTGGTTGATATAGTTTGAAAAGGAAATTCTTGCAGATTAACACGACTCATACATACATATATATATAGACCTAATCGGTGAATATAGGAATAAAACTAAAAAGAATGCAAAGGAAATTAACAACCTTTTGTTGATGAGAGAAAAACGGAAATGAGTCAACATTAATCGAAATCTTATTTTAAACTAATGCTTTAATAACTGTTAAAAGTAAAGGAAAAGACATTGCAAACTCTTCCGCTTATTTTGGTTTTTTCACTTCCCATCATCATAATCTATTTTAAATAGCACCTGTTTATATGACTTTAAACGACAGCAGCAGCAACAAAAAGTAATGTGAGTTAGTCATAATATATTTTTTGTCGTTATTTATTAATGGTAGTAATTGGTGCCTGTGTTGTTCCTGACCACGTTTTTCTATTTCTCTAAATAAATGGTGTAATGTCAAATCGTCGTGTTGGTTTTTTATGTGCTCAGCCTCATCGTTGTAAAAAGTCACCAACGTCTTCTGATCTTATTCTTTTTCTTCTTTATTTACTAATGATTATCTTTTTTTTTACTAAACTTCTTTCTGTTGTTTCATCATGCTGCGTACACACACGTATATATATATATATCAGGTTAATTCTAGTTGTAGACGAAAGAAAATTCTTTTCTTTTTTTTTTTCTAACTGTAGCAAAACGACAACGCGCGCGTTCATAAAAAAAGAAGCCAGCGAGATGAGAAAAACAAATTGTCCAATCGGTATGTGAGTGGGTGAATAGCAGGATCCTCTTTTTTTTCTCTGATAGACAAAAAAAAGGAGCCTAATAAGATTTCCCATCGTCGACGCTCGTCGTTAGAAAAAAAAAAAAAAGAAGGAAACTTGACCCGACATATAGAAAAAGAGCGTCGGATAGCTAGCTAGGTAGTTGAGAAAGAGAAGAGAAAAAAAAGAAGAGAGAAGAAACAGAAGCAAAAAGAGTGACTACTTTTTCCGGTCGACAAAAAAAGAAGAACAAGAGTGTAGTAGACGCTTGAGATTTCCGAGCGAAGAAGAGAAGAAGAAAAAAAAAGAAAATTTCTTTTTTACATCTTCATCAACATTCTCTTTCGATTCCATATTATACATCAATGATGGTCGCAGCAGCAAACGAAACTCTAACACAATATGCAATATTAACTAATCGAATACGAAACATAGGTGAGAGAATAAAAAAAGGAGATTTTTACTTTTTAATACCACTTCAATACATGACATATTCATTAGTGAGTGAGAAAAAGAAATCGACTGCTGTGTAATGGGAATAAAAAATATAATAGAACAGATGAATAAAGAGGTGAAATATGTCACATGTCACAATGCATGATTAATAAACTAGATAGCCTGCCAAGCAGAAACAGTATATCCGGTTAAACAGTTAGTATATGTGTGTGTATATGTGTGTTTGCACATGTAGAAAAATGACAGATGTTTTATAGTTTCAAATAAGTGTAAACTAAAAATTGAATTAGTCTTTTGTTTAATAGAAGATCGCAAATTATTCGTTGGAATGTTAAATAAGCAAATGACAGAAGAAAATGTTCGAACTATATTTGAACCTTATGGTACTATAGAAGAATGTACAATATTACGAGGACCTAGTGGTGATAGTAAAGGATGTGCATTTGTTAAATTTTCTACGCATAATGAAGCTCAACTAGCTATACAAAATGTTCATGGAAGTCAAACATTTCCAGGTGCATCATCATCTATTGTTGTTAAATTTGCTGATACAGAAAAAGAACGACAATTAAGACGTATGCAACAATTAGCCGGACCACTTGGACTTTTATCAAATCCATTAGTATTACAACAAATAGCTGCTAATTTAAATTATCAAGGATATACACAATTACAACAACAAGCTTTATTAGCATCATCAACCGGTACACATCAAACAGCATATACAACTATACCAGTTTTAACAACATCTGGCCAATCGATAAGTAATGGCACTATGACACCATCAACAGGTAAGAAAATAAAAATAAAAAAAAAATATATTTTTTTTTAATAGAAAAAAATATATATATTTGAATAGAAGTATATTATATTCAGTAAAAATTTGAGTAACTAATCTCATAGGTGATTGTGACAATATGGACTTTCCTAATTATTCTTTAGTCAATGCATCTCCTGTCAATAATGGTCCAGCAACAATTTATCAAACAACAGGACCTGGTCCAAATGGTCAATCAACTGATTTATTTTCATCAGGCATGCAATATTCAAGTAAGTTCTTTTTAAATATTAATAACTTTTTTTTTATTCAATATAAAACTATATAGAAGAGAAAACAATTTTATTCTATGACGGAAATGCTTAAACTATGTGAAGATCTAATATTGTAACTCATAGGGATTAAGCAATGAAATAAACTAGATGATTTTTTTTTTTGTTTACTGTAAATATTTCATCGTCTATATAATTGGAAACAAACACTTCGATAATAATAGTTCATTCTAATAGCATCGATGAGTTTTTTTCTTTTAGATTGTACTCTATGAACATTCTAAATAAAATGATATTTCATGTTTTGACACAGGGCATAGTGACTCTCATGATGTCACAATATTTGCCCTGCAGGTACCAATCACGTAACTTGTTATAACTTCATGACAGTCTTTGACAGAGCGCATACTATAGCTAAGTGATTGTGTCGTTTGACACGCATCTACAAAGCACTGTATTCAAACCTCAGTCACATCAACTATTAAATCTCCCTGGACAAGTTACTAATAGTTGTTTGCGTCGAATCACCACTCGTCCGATAGCATGCTGACTACATTGTGACATAAAGCTGCTTTTGTGATTAGTTAGTATGGATGAGAAATTTGAGTGAGTGTGAAAATCCCTTGTGTCAGACTGATCTTCTACACAGAATAGTGATGTACGGGACTATTCGTTTTTAGTTTCGCGCTTCGCAATATATCTATCAGCGAAAAATGCAAAATCATTTTTTAGCAATCTTAATGACCTCTAATATTCTTTCTTTTCGAAGTTAATATTAGTTGTTTTTTTCTCGTCTATTCTGTATGTTAATGCATTTGACAATTCTATTATTTACAGAAAAAAAAAATGGATTAATTTTATTATCATTATTATGACAGTAAATATTGAATTGATCATTACTCAATAATTTTCGTATTAAATTTCAAAACACATGAGTCGTGAGAATAGGATATTTGAAACAAGTTCTATACAATCATAAAAGATATCACCAGGGAGTTCTTAATAGCCGTTCCTGTCCCAATCCTGCACCCCTAGATATCATTCCCCAGGCAAAAATGCTGATCTCAGTCACAGTCAGTGGCGTACGCAGGGGGGGGGCCCTCGGCCCCCCCCCCCCCCCCCCCCGCCGCAAACCCACAGCGCCTGGGTCCGCACCAAGATC
>CAJNSZ010000147.1:0-13606 GCA_905329745.1 Rotaria sp. Silwood2 | reverse complement strand
GCACCCCCCCCCCCCCCCCCCCCCTTGAGACGAAAAAGTCCTGAAGGGGGGTACAGGAAAAAATATTTTCGCGTGATAAAAAATTTTTTGTGCCATGGCGAGCCCCCCTTACGAAGTTGGCCCCCCCCCCTTGAAAAATTTCTGCGTACGCCACTGGTCACAGTCAAAAAATAATTTATCTTGCCGGGATCATCTTGTTCATATCTAACTCAGAGCTATAGCTAATATTAGTTTTAATGAAGATATCCAGCTACTGAGTCTGTCATTAGGTATTATCCCACATCGTACGATAGCTGAAAGGCAAAGGTGTTCTTTCTGTAATACGACATCAACATAGGCATAATTTAATTTATTTAAATATTATTCTAGCTGTTGTTGGTCCAACAATAGACACTGCTACTGGCATTCAATTACAACCGGCTACAGCTTATACTACATTACCTGCACAATATCCTATTTATGCTCCAGCAGCTATTTATTCTCCTCTACAAACAACAACACTTATACCTGGTACAATGTCATCACCGGGTAAAGAAGGTTAGTTAAGAAAAAAGTTAATTGAACTTTTCTTTTTCTTTCGTTAGTGAAGTTTTGTTTTTTTTCTTCTTTTGTTTCGAAAATAATATTAATCGATTTCGATTTCATAGCTTTACCACAGTTCTTCGGTCCAGAGGGTTGCAATCTTTTTATTTATCATTTACCTCAAGAATTCGGTGATTCCGAACTTGCATCAATGTTTATGCCATTTGGCAATGTTATATCGGCTAAAGTTTATGTTGATCGAGCCACTAATCAATCAAAATGTTTTGGTACATATATTTCGATTTTTTTTATGAGAAAAGAGAAATAAAGAGCAAAACGAATGCAAAAAAAAAAATAAAGAAAAAAAAAGACGATTTGAACTATGTGCTGGATCACCGCATCAAGATTTTCAAATTTATTTTTGTTTTTTTAATTCATACATATTGATGTTGTGATGTGACAATCCAATGCAGTTCTCGTTCGTTTTTTTTTCTTCTTGCACGTGCGCTCTTTTTTTTTTTCATTTCTCAATTAGTTTTTGTTGTTTTATAAAATAAAATTCAATTTTTATTTTTTTGTTTTTGTTTTAGGTTTTGTTTCCTATGATAATCCACAATGTGCTCAACAAGGTGAAGAATTTTTGTCTATGTTATTTTAATCTATTTTATTTAATTTTTTAGCCATACAATCGATGAATGGATTTCAAATTGGTATGAAACGTTTAAAGGTTCAATTAAAGCGCCCAAAAGATTTAGCCAAACCATATTAAAAATATTGAGACACACACACACACAGTGCATTTTTCGTTCTCTCTAGTCATATGATTATGTATATAAAATGAATAACGAATTTTTCTTTTTTCTTTTTTCTTTTTTTTTGTTTTTAAAAAGGCAATCGAGAATGTGTGTGTGTGTCTATTTCCATTCCATAATTACTAGTCAAACAATATATTCCGATAGTTAAAACATTATATGAAATATCTTAATATTTCGACCAAGAGACAGTCAGTCATTCCTCTCATCTCATTCTTTTTTTGTATCATGAAATTTTGTTGCGTTAAAGATTTTTTTTTTTTTTTCTTAAAAATATGATTATTATTTACTCGCTCCTTTTTTTTGACCGCATTAATACTTTGTTGATTTCTTATGTTGATCTACTGCATCTTTTTTTTTCGAGGGCAAATTACGCCTTGTATCTTCCTAGTTTTTTTTTTTTTTTTTTTCTCTTTTAAGTATAAAATAAAATTATTAATTAGAAGAATAATCATTGTGATATTGGGAAAACAACAGGACAAAAAAACAAAACAAAAACAAAGCGAAACAATCAGTTTGAGATTTATATATTTTTATATGATTGACTTGCATAATTCGGGATAAAACCATTGTAATATGGCCCACTTGTATGTAATATTGGATGATGACGAGATGTTAATTCAGCATCGGGATGATTTATTCGAATAGTATCAAGATTTAATGTATGTAGATTAGGTTCACTTCGAACTAATGGGATAATAGCTTGCTTATGTTGAGCACGACGTTGATCATATTTAGCCTGAATAGTAAATGAGATTTAATTTTATATAGAACAAAAAAAAAAAAGAAATGAACAGAAAATTTTTCAAATGTTTCATATAGATTTATGTTAACGTTTGAAACTCGTACAAAAATTTTTCCAGCTTCTCAAGTGAGTAATAAATATAAATTTTAAGTTGAACAAATCCATTTTATTGCTCAATGTTTGTTTAACCCGACTTTTAATTTTATATGCAATGCAGATAGAATTTCATTTTATTAATTAGATTTCTGCGAAAAAAACTCAACATGATATAAGATATGCGTTAACTCGAGGCAAGACAGGACTGGATAAGGATGCATGCATTAAAATATTGACTTCCTAGTTTTAATAACGGGTGGAACGGAAAGGTTGTTACCAACATCGGTAATTCATTGATGAGACAATATCATAAATTTTTTGCTTAACCTTAATATAAGAATTTGTCCACATATCCTGTTCCGTATTGGGTTTAAAAGGTTTTTTACTAGTTTGATTAATTCTTCTTTTTCCTATCGCTTAGAAAAGACCACCCAAACTGATACCCGCCTTTTGTACTCATATGGAGGGTGATCATATATATATATATTCTGAGAATTTCATTCGAAAAAAAAAGATATCCTTTTGCCACAGGTATGACATAAAAAACGAATTTACTTCAAAACATTCAGTAAAACTATTCTATTTCAGGTCTAAAGACCCATGAAGACAAGTCCGTTTAGACATTCTTGTACACTCCAAACGGTGAATATCAATTCAGATGGTTCCTTCATTCATTGTATATATTCAAAAATAATCTATTCAATAATTAAATTGTAAAAAACATACTTTATTGTAACACATAACACCAAGTAGAGCTAAACTCATGCCAATAACATTCGCTGTTGTTACTGGATTTCTTAATATTAATAATGAAATACAAATAACAACAATTCGTTTTGTACTATTGGCAATACTATATGATAATGGTGTCACTAGTGAAATCATTGTAAATGCTACAACATTATGTAAAAAATTGAGTACACCATCAATAGATAAATAAAATAAAATTTTCGTTGCTCTATTGTGAGCATGCTAAATAAATAAAAATGAAAAATTCGAATTTTTTTTCATGTATTCTATTTCCTAAGCACCTACTCACGTATTTCGTATCATAATATATATCCATTCCATCATAAAAAAACCAAAAAGGTACAAATAAACACCATGATATTTTAGCTAATAAAGCAAGTAATGCAAAATGATGAATTGAAATATCTTTGAGAGACTATTAAAATAGATACATATAGATATGAACACAACATAGAGAGAGAGAAAAAGAAAATTATTTAAGAAAAAAAAAACAATCTACTTTTTTTGAATAAATATTTTGTAATGAAAAACCAAATGTTGAAAGTAATGCACTGATAAGACCAACAAAATTAAATGAAATTTCTGTAACTGTTGCTATAATCACACCAACAATAATAGGAACAAGTGAAAAATAAACAGGAAATGATTGTTTTTCACGTAAAATTAAACGAGACAAAATTCTAAATAAATAATATACATACAGTTCTATTTTCATCAAAGAAATAAACTAGTTCAACAATTATTATTCATTTTCTTTCGATATCATAACAGATATATGCCTATTGTAACGGCAGATTTTCAGTGGCACTGAACATCTATGTTTCATAAATATTAATAATCATATGAAAAACTTCGAATTATTTCGATTAGTGTTACTGTATTCATCAATTATGATAATCTTTAAAGAAATCAAACAATATATTAATAACATTTTTTTTCTTATTGAATTTTTACTTTTTTCACTGAAAGAATCTTGCTGGGTTTCGTGAACTATCTTGAATCAGAATAAAATATATGTGATTTTGTAGACCATCGAATGGTATATAAAATATTAATTTTTTTATGTTCCAAAGGTTCATATACTGATTTATAATTTCTTGAGAAGTATATATAGTACTCATAGATCATTGTACTCTCACAGATATTTTAAGATTAATTTTCACTCCTGAATAAAAATTTTTTCTCTTGTTATTCTTTTCGTGTCGAATCCATTGTTCTCAAGAAAATGTTAGTTATAAGAATGACTTAAAAACTATTTTAGTGTAATTTATGAATGATTACGATCTACTTCAATGTTAAAAGTACATCATTCAATACAATCGACCATCAATACAAATGACTTGGTAAATAGAATGCTTCATGGTTCAGTTATCTCTTTGTTTGATGTGTTATGAATGTTTTATTTTATCTGTATTTGTACTAATTGACAATATCGCATTGTCAGAAGATCTTCGAGACAAAAAACGAAAAGAGATAACCCAGTTGTGAAACATTTTCTCAATCAACTCATTTCTAGTGTTGCTCACTTATATTGAAAAATGGTAGATTTTTTCATTGAAGTAAATTACTACTAATCAATTAATTATACACTAGAATAAAGTATTAAAGCCATCCGTGTAACTAGCATTCAAAGTTCTATACGAAAAGAATAATGGATAGAAGACTTCTACGCACGGAGGTATATGAAAATTTTGTTTCTAAACTCGATTTGATATAGTTATAAATGCCCTTCGAATGTCCTATAATTAATAGTTTTCACTTTTACTTCTGTTCATAATTAAAAATGATCCATTATCTTAATTATATTATATTTCAGTATATTTAACTTTGTGTCACAGAAAAAATAAGTACCAACGTATAACTTTCATCTCCTAGACTAGCCGATTTTCCTATATGAAGGAACGTGTATATTGACGATATTTTAATAATACTTAATGATCCTATTAAAATTTTTTATATATCATTAATCAACACAGCATTTCTGATAAACTGATATAAATAACACCTTTATAAATGAAAAAAGTTTTTTAGCCGTCAGATCCCCTGGAGGAGGGTACAGGGATATAGAAAAATTGGTTTTTGAAATGAATATGAGATATTTATAGACTCTTGTAGAATTTCATGCAAAAATCAAGCTTGCATACTCGGAATAAAAATAACAGATTTCCTTCCTGCAATCTTGTATCTGTACTTCTCTTCAGAGATTTAAAAGCTAAAACATTTTTTTTCCCTTTCCAAAGGAATAATTTATATCCGTTCATCAAGGATGCTGCGTTGATTATTGGCACAAAAAAAAAAAAAATTTCATAAGACTGTTGACTATTATTAAAATATCTTCAGCATGCTGAGTGTGGAAAGTACACTCTTGCAGTAGGCAATCTTGAAAGTTGACAATTTATAGAGCTCAATAATATGAGAAAGTTTTACGTTGGTGCTCACTTGTTTTCTAGCACAGAGTTGAACACACTGAAGTATCATATAGTCAAGAAAAGAAATCATTTTTAAATATGAAGAAAACTATTGATCGTAGAAAAATCACAATATCTATGAGTACTATATATATTTTTCAAGAATTATAACCAGTATATAAACTGTCCGAACATCAAAAACTTGATCTCTTATATATATATACCGTTCGATGCTCCGAAAACCACATATATGCTATTCTGATTCAAGATGAATCAACAAATCTGGCAAGCCTCTTTATACATACATTTCTTTGTCTTCGTGTCTTTGTTATACAAATCTTTTAGGTTTAATCAAATAAAAATCTTACACAGTGAACAAAGGCATTGTTGCTTTGACTGTATGAGCATATGAAACAGGTACTTTCCAAAGACTAACATGAGATGAAAGTTGTGCAAGAAATTTGCCTATTGCTAAAGGAATAATAATTTTGAAATAATAAATTCGATTTTGATGAAGATAATCGGGCGATGGAACTTTCCATATGCTGAATAATATTAAAGATAATAAATCAAATAAATTAATATGAATATATATGCATACCGAAGAAGTGGGATACTAAAAATCCAGACACTGAAAAGTTGTACAAGTGTAACTGTTAATGGAAATGGAAATTCATTAAGTAGTTCTTTGACAATAACATTGCCTGCTGCTGATACACCTAATCAAATTAAAATAAATAATATATTAGAATAAATCAGAGAAAAGATCGAATAATTTACTCACCATACCAAACTAGACATAAACTAACTATTTGAAGAGCTTCTAAAACCAATGAATCTCGATGTTTAATCATTCTGATAATGTTGTTAATTGTTCAATAAATTATCTTGACTATAGTTGTCGATATTTGGTTAATCATTCTTTAATTTGTTAATAAATAAAAATAAAAATCAATTTGAGATATACATATACATCTAAAGATGTTAAACGAGCAAATAAATAAATATTAACATAAGAGGAAACTATTTTGTAATTGTCTATTTCATTGCGGATATCAACAACGTGACAAAAACTTAAATATGTCATAAAAATAATAGAAACCTGAAGACAATAAAACCAATAGAAGAACAAAAAGGGGCAGTGTCTACGTGTACATGATCGATTCCTTCTTTTTTCTTTCTTTCTGTCTAAATAAATCGATAGCGTAGACTTTTGTTCTTTGGCTTAGATCTGCACCATACACTGCGATAGATGTCGTAAGCAACAAACTACTATCGACATTAAATTTTTTTATATTTAAGTGGCAAAATACATTTCTGTTGAAAATTGTCTTAGGTAATTCAGATAAAAATTTTGGTTCGATTGTTTATCGTCTATAGTCTTGCCATAAAATTTGTTGTATTGTCTTTCATATGAAAAGCTATAGAGAGCAGAAAAAAATAGAATTTGACACAAAGCATAACACATTAAAATTGTCAGTTTTGAATTTGTGTTGTATAATAGAAGGATATAGTTTAACGGAAAATTTCAGACATTGAATATTAGTCTTTTCCTCATTGTTCATAACAGAAAATATCACAGTTAGCGTGTCATACAACACACTTAAACCATCTAATTGATTGTGATTCAATGAAGTTCTGATCTAGTAGTGAAATTCGTCATGATTTTTCATTATTATGAGTTGTAACTACAAGAGTGCATATCATTCTAGCGACTAGTGCCTCCATGAAAGTATCATTTCGCTCAAGAGGAAAGTGTCAAATCGTTTTCCGACCGAAACGATACTGATTTGAGGAGTAATAACAAGAAAGTCTAGAATGGTTTGGTTTTTGGGATCTTCATTATTGAGATATCGAAATTCTTCTGGGTTTTTCAACAAAAAGCTGTGATCAAGTAAAAAATCAACTTCAAACTTTGCACGAATAAATTTCATCATGGAGCTAGTTGATTGTGCAACCATTAGCTTCTCAATTATTTCCCTTCTGAAGATGTTAATATATGAACGAAATTTACTTTTAAATATGAGAGAAGTTCGAATATTTAATATCTCAGGATAGGAGATATTAGCGTGTAAAGTTTGAAGTCGAAATTCGGAAGTCGATTTTTCACATAATCATAGCTTTTTGTTGAAAAACTCAGTAAAATTTTGATATTTCAAGAACAAAGACTCGAAAAACCAAATTCATTAAATGAACATCATCTCATTTGAAAAGCGGTTTGATAACTGGAGAAGTTTTCTCGTCAGCTGGATTGACATTTACTCAAAGACGAACATGTTTATCAGTAAGTCAATGTGATAACATATGCGAACATAAATTTTGGTCAATAAAATTAATTAAATGGTCAGCAAAAAATTTACAAATGGTCAGTTTTTTATGTATAAGTGTCAGTAAAAAATTCAAATTTGGTCAGTAAAGAATTTCAATTTATCTGTAGAAATGCAGATTTTATGAGCAGAAGAAGTAAATTTTATTCATATAAAGATTCACTTAGTATAAGAAAAAATAAATTTAAATAAATAAATAAAAGCTTACTGGCGTAGCCCCTTTGGGACTGAAATGTGAAATTCACCTACGCTCTATCCTCATTCAACTAATATAAAATGCGTAAAGTTAAAAATCTCTCTTAGCCTATAGTTGTTTTGCAGGATAATCAATCACTAGATTAAGAACCTATGTAATTTCTGCATTTTGAACAGAATTTTTAAAAGTTTTTTTTTTCTATGGGCGCCCTTTTTGCTTTTGTTTGGATTGTTGCTAATCGCTCATTATTTTTTATTTTTTATTTTTTGTAATTCGTTTTTCTTAATTTAACTCATTGAAATAATCGACAAATAAGTCTGTTTCACATATTCATGATATCTACAGCAGATCTTATGCACTATCATATAATTTTACGCCTGCTATTTTCCATTGCTAAGGTCTGTAATGGGTGGGAGCGGGGTGTGTGTGTCTATAATGGGGAGGGAAAGCCGCGAAGACTTGAATTTAAAATTTACACTCACTATTTTCTTCGAAAATATATGTAAGTTCAACAAAACACAGAAGAAATCCAAAAGAACATTAAATAGAAATAGAAATTCGAAGAATGAATGGAAAAAAAAGAAAAAGAAAATTCAATTATTCTACTAGCAAAGCAGGTTTAGCATTTGCTGACCTATCTCGTTTTCTTTCCTCACTGTTCGGCACTGTTTTTGCTGGTGGTGGTGATTTTCAATATTTCAAACGAATAGCCATACCAGCGACGTGTTTGCACATATAATTCTTAACAAAAACGGGACAATTGTATTTTGATTTCTTTTGTTTTTGAGTTCTTTGATTGCCATTTATTCCATGATTTTCTTCAATAACTTCTTTATCTGATGTATCGCTTTCATATTGAGCAACTTGTACCACATCCATCTTTTTTATTTGTTGATACTAAGATGAATGTACAGAGGTGTTCGCCGTTAATTGCTATACCAGATCAATACTAAACCATACAGTTTTTTTTTCGACACGGCAAGCATATATATGAACGAGCTAGGAGAAAACCAATGACAGACATTGGGAACAAAACGTGACAAGAAGAGAAAATACCTGAACTATGACAAGGAAAGTGAACGTTTGGACAATACCTTGACGCGAAGGAAAGAAAAAAAGAAAGAATATATATATATGTATCTCATACTAATCATCTGTTTGACAAAATAGAAACAAAGAAAGAAAAGTGAATCACACTATAACACATTTCAATTTTTATACTTACCATTTAATTTAATTTACTGATTTTTAAATATATTGGCAAACCTAATTATTTTAATAACTGACCATTGAAATAAAATATTGATCATTCATTTATTCTGCTGACCACTTAAATGATAGCCATAACATATTATTCACTTGTTAATATGAGAACTTCAAGAAACAGAAATAAAAAGGAAAATGTATTTTTTCTAGTTGTCCACCTGTTTAAATTGATAACATTTTGAATATTGTAAATGATTTTTTTTTTGCATAAATAGTACGTCTATGATATTTGATATAATACCTCATATATGAACGAATTTCTATCCTTGTCAAAAATGCAATGAAAGAATCGTCTGTTGTCCTAACCGATGATCTGAAAAATATAGATCTGGACGAACAAAATCATTTTGTGTCTTCAAGAGTTGAGATTGAAATGAAATATTATTAGAACTGATTAAAAATCAATCATTGCAACAAATATCTCAAAATAATTTGCACTATCACTTCTTTTGCATATTCCTTTTTTTATCCGGAAACTTATTTTATATAACAAAATGATAAAGAGTTTCAAGTTCTATAAAGCTGACATTCAATTTTTTTTATTTTCTCAAAAAAAATTTCATACAAAAAGTAAAAACGAACGAATACTTACACCTGAAATCAATGTCATAAATATGAACGTTGTACAACTTTTTGGAAAGTCAGATTTGAAATGAATACAAATGGTTTCAAATATCGATGTAACTATTCAATAATAGTTTATATATACAAATTTATTGTAATTTAATATGGTATATGTGATCCAATGCAAAACATTCGTTAACCTATACTTAACATTAGAAAATATTCTGGATTTTCAAATTGACAAACAAGAAATAGGAAATAATACGAAACGCAATGGCAATAAGAGATCGTGAAAATTCGTCAGCTTATGTACCTATCGTGAACTCTCAAAAGAGCTAGTCGGGTTGGTCCGGATCTGAAGATTGTTGACTTGACGGGTTCTAACACTCATTCGATCAAGTTAGATCTTTAAACGTAAACAACTATCTTTCATACATTTTATATATGATGCGGACATGCATGAAAGAATTTGATCCTTTTCTTTCGAAGTTCATAGTTTGGATTAGAATAAAAGCATAAGAGTCAAAAGCAACCAAAGATTCGTAGAGTCGAAAGAAAAAGAATTTTTCCACTTTTTTTTTTATCCGAGAAAAACAAAAGTTTAGTTTTTAATTAATTAAATACGCTAATTTGTTCAGAATTCGTTGCTAATTTCAAATATGTGCATACTTATTAAGAAAAATAGTGCAAAATTCAGACAATAATGGAATTTCGTAACACATTGTTTTCTAGAAAAAAGATGAGAATATTAAATCAACCTATACTCAAATAGGTGGTTAAGTGAAGTTTCTTGAGTTCTATCTGGAAACATTGTTTTTATTGGGAAAATCAACAATATACGAGAGAGTTTTGTTCAAAACTTTATCAAAAATAGAAATGATTTTTGAAGACGCTATCTTGCTTTGTAGACATCTAACATGGATACAAACATCAATTCACGAGAAATTAAAAATTTCCTCATTTACTTTTCTATAGTCATATCTCTTATACAACTTTAACAATAGGAAGTATAAATCTAACAGGATATAAAGTGGGTTGACGTTTCTATATTCGATTTACACCTAACTCTAAAGAGATTAAAGGAAATAAATTTTACAAAAGTCATACTGGCTTGAAAAGCCTCAGAATAAAATAGGATAAATTCAACTTCTCCTGAACTCCTCGATTGGGACACCAAATCACTCAATACTGCTTAGAAATATAGAAACATTTTCATTTCAAATACTATCAATCGTTGTCTGTTCAATAGTACACTCGGCTTTCTTTACATTTAAGCTCGACTTCTTTCCATGTATGAGTCACTGATGACTGATCAAGTCGAATTTCGATTGTTAATCAACTAATACTTTAGATTTTATTTATTTCTATTTAATATATTGAAAAAAAAAAAAGAAACCATCAAACATTATAATCTTGTATTACGAAAGAATTCATCTCATCCTGTCATCTATTGAAGAAAACTAGTATTTGATCAACATATTAACCAATAAAATCAAATAAACATTTTACATACTTTTCATCTATTTATTTTATGTTTTGAAGAAATTGATTTACAATTGTGTAACATTAAAGTACTTCCTTTTCAACGAAAGAAACAAAAATGAATAATAATGGAAAATTTAACAATGGATCTGATCCATTGATTATGCATAATCAGTATCCACCATGGATGGAACAACCATATATGAATCAAACAACTCAATATTATCAACTACAAAATCTAACATCAAATTTTCTTGATTCTAATAATCCAAAACGATTAGTAAATTTAATCAAATTTTGTGTTCTTTTTTTGTGACACTTTTCCTTAGATGCAATCGTCTAAATCTATAAAACGTAAACAAGATAATTTAACTTGTGATATATGTGGAGTCGAAGTTAATTCACAGCAAATGATGGATTCTCATATTCTTGGGCAAAAACATATGAAAAAAATGAAACTTAAAACAGTATGATTCCTTTCTGAAAAGAGAAAAAAAAAACACTACATTGTATCTTATTGTAAATGTCCGTAGATAGAATCAGCTAATCACACATCTGACAACATTGATGTTAAACAAAAGCCCGTAGTAGAATCAGATTCAAAACTCGAATCAAATCAATCTTCTACTATTGTTAAACCATCAACTTCATCTGATAAAAGAAGTGCTTCACAATTAATGAATGAATTAGCCAAATTTAATAAGGTCTATATAAAGCATTAAAGAAAACGTCACAAATTTTTTTTTTTTAGGTAACTGCTAAATATGATGTAATAAAAGAAACTGGCCCACCGCATCGTAAACAATTCGAAGTACAATTAACTATTGCCGATGAAATTTATACAGGTACTGGAACAAGTATTAAACGAGCACAACAAATTGGTTAGTATTACAAAATGAATTCAAATTATTGTTATTATTATTATTATTTATTTTTTCTAGCTGCTGAACAAGCTTTAGCAACTACAGCATTGAAAAAACCTGAACAAAAACAACGTACATTAAATTCAACACGAATGATACCTACACGAAAAAGTACGTTTATCATTGGATTTTGATTCATCTATATGAGTAATTTCATTCGTTAATGATATAACACAAGTCGGATAAAGATTGTCACTGAATGTATTCCCATTTATAAATACTGAAATTGTAAATAGTATTTTTGAAAAGTAAATATTACGTTGTGTAGAATATTCTTCAAGCTACAAAATCTATGTGCAATTTTTTTCCTAATTATGCTTAGAGTTTTCAAAAATTGAATTTGTTAGTGGGGAGAATGAATATGAAGATATAAGTGAAAAATCATCTTGTAACTGAATGAGGAGTGCAAAAAATAATTTGCAAATGATACAACTGAGACAAGATCAGACTTCTGGAAAAAGAGGTTTTTAGGAGGCAATTTTTCCAAGTCCAACCTGCCTGAAAATTTCACCACGAACGGATCAGAAATCTGTAACATTGTACTTTTTAATGACGAGTACACACTTGTATTTGTCTGATTTTAATCTCTTAGAAGAAGATTTGAGAGTACTTTGAATTATGTCTTTTAATAATTAATATACTATATGAAAATGATGCCATTGATTTGATTGAAAATCTTTGCTTGATCAGAAAAATTAAACTTATTAAAAAAATAAGCAATAATCCATAAATATTTGCATTTTTTCATTTAAACTAGTCTATTCTATTATATATTTTAATTTCATTAAAACATTTGAAATTATTCGTAACATCATAAAAAATAGATTACTTTCATTTAAATCCTATAAAATTATTCTTCTCATTTTATTGAGATCAAAACTATATTTCTATCATTTTTGATTAGTTCAAAAAAAAAACATCAGAATTAAATCAATGGTAAGTATATGTCTATATAGAACGAGAGAAAACTTGATTATAGTAATATCAACCTATGAATATAATTTAAATAATAAAACTTTCTACAATCAAGTTTTTTCTTAATCATTGATTGTTAAGATGTTTTATCTCTATTTTATTTTTTATTATAGTACCTGCAGATGATTCTCAACAATACACACTTTCATCTACAAGTCAACAACAACAACAACAACAAATAGATCCAATTAATGACAATACATTTGAAATGTTCTTAAATAAAAAACATACTGATATAATTGAATATGATAGTACAATAATAGCAGTAAATCATTTTGTTGAAAACATTGAACGAGCTATGAAACATGTTTCTGATAAAATGATGGCAGAATATCAACAAAAAAATATACGTGTTGTACCAAAATTACTAGATAATATTCAATCAAATAATATTGAACAAATTAACGAAGATTCATCAGAATCATTTCGGTATACACGAACAAAATATATATATGGGGCTGGTCAACCTGGCCGGAGGCCCCATTAATATTTCTTTATATTGTAAGGATAAAACATACTATTGTTCGGGTCATATAAGAG